>JAOCPS010000023.1:1992283-2003830 GCA_025505425.1 Graphium colonna | reverse complement strand
CTCACACACACTCACACACACTCTCACTCACTCACTCACTCACGCACTCACGCACTCACTCACTCACGCAAACACGCACGCACGCACGTATGCACGCACGCACGCACGCACGCACGCACGCACGCACGCACGCACGCACACGCACACGCGCACACACACACACACACACACACACACACACACACACACACATACTAATAACAATAGGTCTTAGGTTATTTCGAGATTAAGGAAGTTAATTCTTGCAATATACAAACTTAATGCAATTTATAGACGCATTTCTATAATTACAGCATTAGAAATTTGTATTATGATGGTACGCAATTAAATACGTGCTCGTACTCACCATTTAATGGTTATAGGAATACGTTAATGGGTTGTAACTATCAGGTACATTTTTATTTTATACTCTGGTTTACACACACTATGATTACGTAATAATATTATTAAGTACAGTTTATAACAAAAATATTTACAAAGCAATATAACTAATCTAGCTACAATAATCAAATTATCCTACTCCGCGCAGCATGGTGCCAAGAACGCTGCCTCCATTTCCTCGCTGAATGGTTATACTTAACCCTTGGGCGAGAAAAGAACCAGCCCTCTTGTCAACAGTCGCAACATTATTTTTATAAAATAGCTCAATAGCTTTCAATTCAGTCAATTTAAAAGTTTTCATACGCTAACTAACATACTGTTTAGTTTACACGTTTCAAATCGTAACAAGATTGAAATATTGTGATTCTAAACGTCACAGTAATATTCACATTGGCTAGAGGTTTCGAAATTGAAATATTAGATATAATAAATGCCTTTATTCACATAAATGTTTATGATGTTATCGCGTAAGGAACGGATTACATTTACATTACAAATTTCCATATTTCGTGATCTTTACTCACCTCTATCTCCGCTTTCAACAGCTTTTCAGCGAGCTCTTTGAGCTCTGCTGTAGGCTTACAAGCTCGTAAATTTTACTATAATTGTTACGAGTGAGCTAATTACAAACTTAAAAGGTCGCCTTTTTACTTTTTACAAACATAAAATTATTTTATTTTTTAAAATTACAAACATAAAAGAAAAAGATATTACTTCGTAAGATATCAGAGTAGTATCGTAAATCAATTTCTTACTACTAAACTGTTAATATATGTTTAAAAAAATTGAAGACATTTATGTTAGATATAATTTACTAAGAAATTACCTTTGAGATACTTTACTATCTGGCTTATTAAAATATAATTGCCGATTAATAGCTCCAATGTTAATTGAAGGTGTACGAAAGCTCGATATATAAATAATTACGACAAAGCAATAACATTGCAGAACATAATATGTTTTGCTCCAATCATCGTAAAAATGAACTTACGCGGTCCCTTTACCGCTAATAGCTGCAACCAATAATTTTAAAGTCGTGATCTCACACCATCAGCTTATTTCGCCATTAACGGTTTGTCCTTATTTACAGGTATTATCTCGTCTATCGGTCTCTAATATTTCGTAACACAGCTCGGGACCATTTGCATATTCCGTGATGGTGTCGATGCCACGCTGCCACGCTGCCGGCAAGACGGGGACCTCAGCGCGGCTTTTCGAATACGCGATGTGACAGCGAGTACGGCTCCAAATGAATGGTTGCATACCAATAAAATATTGCCTCTGTCGAGACTTTGCACAACGGTCACTTTGAATTGATGCTACTTTTTGTGTTATAAATTCTCTGTATCGCGCAGACAGAACTACAATCTTTATATATATATATATATATATATACATATGTGTGTTTGCTGTGTGTTTGTGCGTGTCACTGAAGTCCTTTTAATTTGCTCGACCAATTTTGATATTTTTTTGAGTGTGTTCAAGGGGATTTGAGTATGGTTTAGATTAACAATTGGGTGCAAAAAAAAAATTAAGTTTTTGAATTAAAGATTCGAGTCCGCTACTATAGCAAATTGGCTTTTTTTATAGTGTTCCCACGTATTATTATTTCTTTCTTTAAAAGGATGAAAACTTACAGGATATAAATACATTACTGCTTACGTAATTGCTATATGCTCAAATAAACTGAAAACGAACTCGAGGTATATTGTAAAACATAGTGGCTTCGGTCAACCTACGTACTTCATAAATTGTACTTATGTTTGCCTGGGATGATCCAGATTCGAGTCGAATCCTTTCACCAGCTCGCGGTGCAGCCTTGAGCACTGCAACCGACTGACCATTACCGATGTGTTGTTGTTAATGTCCCGGTGCAACGATTAACATAGATCCGAACTAGAAGATATACGGCTCTCCAGCTGACAAGTATGATCTAATTGTGTTTCGCTCGACGACATTTACAATCTAATCCCATTTCAATTATTCAAAATTGTTTGCCTATCTCTATTCGGTTGAGTTACTCATTGTCGTGTAATAACCCAAAATGGCATAAATTAAGTTCTACACTAATGAAAATGGAATTGTTTTACGTGTATTCTGTTTAAAACCTTTTTTTCAATAAACTTTAAAAAATCGCGTCACTTTCGCCGCACTACTTAATTAAATATGTCAAATTAATGAGACGTGATTAATCCTACTCACTTCAGGTGAGTAGAAAATCTTACAAAGTGTCTAAGTATCTATGTAATCAGCCCGGTTTTTTTTCTTCTTTATATCAATATATTAAATCGTGAAGTAAAAACTTTGTACACCTTTTAAGAAAAATGAATTAACGGAGGAGTATGAAATTTGACACACTTAAAAATTATATGTTTGATATTAAAGAGGATGAGTGCGAAATGGTACTTATTTTAAAATAATATTATAATAGTAATAAAAATATTATTATATATAATAGTCATCGCACACACTACCATGCCATTTTTACACATTACATTTACGTGACACATAAAAATCCAATACATCAAGCGATTTTTTCTTCATTACGCGAATTGACAAGGGTGACATTTATTAAGATTACACAAAAAGGTCGAATATTGACTATGTGCGGTATGTGGCGGGAGATCTCCAGTTATCTATAGCGTTCAAAAATCCCTTTAGATTTTCCTGATGTTTCAACCGGAAAAACAAAATCACATGTTAAGGTTTAACTTACAAATATGCAATGATTAATACGAAACTACTCATGATATTGATAAATACTAGAGCGCCGTTCTCGCTCACGGAAGGAATTAAATGCCCGACGAGACTCCAAATCTGGTAGATGTGCTCCTTTGCAATTTAAATCGATAAACTTGATCTTTATTTTTATCGATAATGGCAATTTTAATTGGGCTCGTGTATTTTTCATGTAGGCTGTATCGGAACAGGTATTTAATAGGCGTGTTGAAGTAATATAGAATACATAATAATTATTTACTGTAAATAGTTTTTGTATCTGGCAGTCGATAAGAAAATGTAAGATGTATATACATATAAATTAGCAACACTACTGGTCAAATCTAATTGATAATTTTTAAATTTACGTAAATTTTAGAGATGTTGGTCGATTAACCTTAAAGAATTAATTTTTATTTCTATATGCTTGTATTTTAGTTTTCCGATGGATACAATTTTTTACATTTTTACAGGTTTTATGCCGAATAAACAAAAGATTTTCCCTTGCTTACTAATTTTTTTTTGAAAGCACCAAAAATACTTTTCTTATTATTTTTGGTGACACATTTAATCAACTAACAAAATAAAATAAATACTAACAATTGCTGGCTGGCTGGCATTTTTGTGTAAACGATTTTCTTTACATATAATTAATGAGTTTTATAAAAACCTAATTTATAAAAATAACAAACATTCCACCAGTGCATAATATGCTACACATTCAAATTGAATTGTATAAAATGCACTTAAATTTGGTGCAAACAAAGAATCGACTATTTTAGATTTGAATATATCTATTATACGGAAATATAAATACGTTTTATTATACAAATACTGTTAAAATGATCATAAACAGTTTTAAAGCATTTGCATGAAGCATGATATTTGTCATACGAGTACATCTTATGTAAAAAATGAGTTTATATGTAGAAATTTACAATGGAATTAATAAAATAACTATCTATTATTTACATTAAGACTGCTACAAACATAATAAAGTGGCTTGATTATTTTAACCAACTTCAAAAATGACAAATACTTTAATACCTAAATTATCAAGATTGAATATCTTGATAATGTAAGTACAAACATGTACTGTTAACTGCAACTATTTTATAGGTAGAGCATAACATCTTTTCATAACTTTTGCTTCACTTATACGGTCTTCCTCGTTCGGTGAAGTACCACCGCTCTCCATAAAGTCGTCATAAAATAAAGTATGCATGACTTTTTCAGTTGCCGAATGATGATTCCTTTCCTATTAATTTCCCAGTCCTTTCCTCTCCTAATCCTTAATATGTTCCCGACTCGTCCTATCCACTAAACCTGTTTTATTCAATTTCCTAGATTGACAACGCACACGTAACTCTCCGGATGTTGTGTGTTTCCATGGGCAAAGAGGTCACCTAAAATCAGGTGACACGTCTGCTCCTTTGTATTCCTTTTCATAAAAAAACTACACTTTTCTACAATGGTACAAAATAGTAACGAAGCATGGTATGGTATGTAATAATAGTGCAAAAGCGCCTTAGCAATGTTAATGTATTTATTAAATTATGCGAGTTAGTAATAAAGAATTATGACAAGACATATTTTATGCGAGAAACTAACCTAACCGTAGGTGCCTTACGACTTGGTGCCTGCATCACTCGTAGGGAATTTATGTAGCAATAAACCTATGACTATATCAATACTTACACATAACTGATAAAATATGTTCTTTATCTTTACTTATACTCAACTTGTGTCGATGTTTGTCACATAAGTCACAGCAAATTGTCGTATAAAATTAGTTGTAAACTTTATAGGAACTCGCGTCATGAGAACTTCTGACCTGAGCTAACAATGTTTTAATCATTTTGACGTGAATACTTGTGTAACATGATGCAGCTGGAATTTTTTTTTAACTGAGGAACAGTGGTTTCAAACACAAATATTAAGCCATTGCTTACCAACTTCCAAAAAGAAGTATCAATATAGATGTATTACTATCCTAAAAATATGTGGCGAAAGTACAATTTTAAGGCGTTTGAAGTCAGTTTTTTGTAATTTACTTTGAAAATAAACTTGTATAATATATATCTAGTATAGACTTATTATAAAAGCACTTTATACTATGATTCGGCATGAGTATTTTAAAGTAAAGTAAAATAACAGCCTCTTTTCAAATTGTCCCACTGGTGGGCAATGGCCTCCTCTGGACAGAGAGTATACGACGTAGTCTATCACGCGGCCCAAGTGCAGATTGGCGGACTTCACATATCTCGGAAAGTTTATTTCTTAGGTATGCACGTTTCCTCACGATGTTTTCTTTCACCGCAGAGCATGTTTTAAACCAGCGCTTAAAACACATCACTGTGGATGTAATTAGAAAACTAACAATTTCATTGGTGCCGGCATCGGGGATCGAACTTAGGTTTGCCTCGAGTAAACAGAACTAAAAGCGGACGCCCAGATACTGACCTACCACGGCTCTTGCGGCGCAGTCATATAATATCATTACATAGTAAGGCAACAGATATGACCTTAAGTCAGTCATTAAAAAATGACACGAAAAGCCCCGTTAGTCATTCGATTTAATGAGAAATAAATATTACAAATACCTGAGTTTTATGCTAAGCCTTTCATCCTCAATGGATACGGACATTCGATCAAATTGTCGAGGGTTCGAATCCCGCCATTCGACTATTGTCGTGAACCATATCTTAGTACAAGCTTCTCGTAGAGCTTAGTTTGAAGGGTTAAGAAATATTAGTAAAATTTCAAATTAAGTTAATGTCTGTAATCTGTAGTGAACATTTTAATAGAGCTTATAAACGTTGATTTATTTACATATACATATATCGCTTATGTCAGTAATAAAACCAGTAAAAAAAGAGACTTTCATAGTTAATATCATCGAAAAACATTTAACGCGGAAAAGCTCGTGATTCAACGCGAAACCGGAATATGTGTACTTGTTTAATCGAAGGGTTCCTTACTTTGGACTGCTTTGTGAAGGTAATTGCGACTGGCTTTAAGTGAAAACATTTTATTTATAAACTTTCCTTTGGCTGCTCCAATTACTGGCATTTACTTAAAGCGGAGCGTATTGATCACGTATGGTAGGTATATTTAAAAACTCGAATAAGACGGTTTAATTTAAAATTTTACTTGCGTAGTTTACTGCGATGTATAATTTAATGTTTTACGATTTGAATCTTTATTCATCATGCCCGCCATTACTTGCGTGATTGTTACTACATTAGTTATTACATTTCCAGTACAAATATGTCATTTTATACGTTACATAGGCCTTGTCTTTACGTGTAATAATACTATTAAATAATAATTACTTGTCAGTTTATCGTCGTATTCAATTTAAATACAATGCTTTAACCTTTCCATCAGAAGCTGGTTCGCCAAGTGTCTAATCATATTGAGTATATCTAATTTTCCTCTATTACGAACGAAAGGTAAAGTGCGTTTCTATTTTATAGGTACGTGAGAATGGATGGGAAGAAATTAGCGACCGCGTTTACACCGTAAAGGTGGCACTCAAATTAGAGGTATTAAGAACTACCGTAGATGCGTTTCAATGCCCTTTCTATACGATCCAATAGGCAGAATGATGCAGCGTTAAATATTTACAAATATTATTATTACACCGTAAGTTTTATTTGTAACCGAATAATTATAATGGCAGTGTCACGCAATTAAAAAATTGATAGAAAATGTTGGACATGTCCGACTGTTTATTATATATGTTTACAACAGCCTCCGCGTTATACTTTTAAGATATAAATTTTCATTAATATCGATAATCTTAATAAATTTATAAAAAACGTGATAATTTGAACATTAAATTTTGTGTCACGGCTTGAAGGATTAATTTGAACAACACCGATAAGCTTTGATTTCGATTCATACAACGTGTACCGACTTTTTATACGTATGCAGTGATGAAGCAATTAGCTTTAAGAAAGTTTACCAGGAATAAATTACATGCACGTTGCTGGCTGCGAAGGCAATCAAATTGTTTTGAAGTATTTTTTTCTGTATTTAACTCTCGATTAGCAAGTTCAGTGCAATTTCACTTCGGGGCGGTGAGCTTATACAACACAGACTAAGCGACGTGCTAATATAATGTTTAACCATGAAATTAATGTGAACGTAATCTATAAAGACGCAACTTTCCCGTCTGGTCTTTTTTATTTGCAAGTAGGTACCATTTGTCTATTATTCCGTGTATTTACTACTAGCATAACATTTCACAGCTTTTGCTGCAATTCTACGGCCGCCTTCGCCCGGGGAAGTGCCACCGCCCTTTTTAAAGTCGACATATAAAAAATTTTGCACGTCTTTTGGGGATGCCGGATGGCCATGTCTACCATTTTCTTTTCCCCACTCCTATCACCTCCCAATCCTTAATCCCGACCTATCCTCTTCAATAAACCTATTCCATCCAATTTCCCAGGTTGACAACGCACTCGCAACTCGTTTGTCTTCTTTTACATAAAAAAAAATCTCCATCAAAGTTAAAAACGGTTTTACATATTAATAACTGTGAAAATACTCAAATCATGGTTCAGTGATTTATATACGTCCAGAGATGAACCGACAATTGCGATCGAAACGTATATTAACTGATGCAATTTTAACCATGATTTCAATTCGATCTGTGTAATAGAAAGTGAGTTTGGTTCGGTGCGGGATCACGTACGGTACGTAGATTAGATGCATGATATACGCAACTGGGATGACACTGGCAACCCGCGGGCGAACACATAATGCGTTCCCGTCTCTGTACGTACGTACGTACTACTGCGTTGATGTGCATTCGCAATAAATTAGACACGGCACACTTGAGAGCCAATCTCTGCGTACGGCAATCGACTTTACGAAACACATATCCACGTACATCGTTACAGCACATTGTAACGATTTACGCTTAGATTGGACACTGAATGATTTAAGCATTCGGATTACTATTAAAGATTAACGTTCTCACAATAATTGTATATTTATGAATGCAGGTGTTGACAATTTTAAATACGACCTTAACGACTTTTTATGAAAAAGTAGTAACATGAGTTTTCAAGATTTAAATTTTTTTTATGGGAAGGAAGACAAATGAGCAGACGGTTCACTGTTAAGCGATCCCGTCGACCATTGACACGCACGATATCTTAACTTGGGATATTGGATAGAATAGGTTTATTGGATAGGGTAAGGTAAGGTAAGGATTTGGAGAGGAATGGAGTGGGAATGAAAAGAGTAGTCATGGCCATCCCGCATTCCCAGGTAAAATTTTTAATTATATAAGTATAATATTTTGTTAACACAATTTTATTGGAGGTGGTTTATTTATTCGGATTAATTAAAATATAAACATTAGTTCTTTGGATTTATAAGACCCTTAAATAGAAAAAAAAACAAAAACTAATTAACACAGAACAAATTAAATTGCACCACGGTATATTTCAATTAATATAAAACATGACTATCAAATACAATGTCGATATCAGATATTGCCTTGCCGAAGAACTCGTGCGCAATACGCTTACAGACTACTTTTTTAAACAACTTGAAAAAAAAAGGTTAAATATGGCAACTCTTGACTTATATCGTCCAATAGAGTTCCGTTAGTTACAAAGTGGCAAATGAAAAGGTTATGATATTGATCTACGGAGCGGAAATGAATGATAGCGCGGCGCAATTTTTTTTATCTCTTTTAGCCAGCCTCGTAAAAATATACCACGAGACACCATTTCACTTATGATTAATTAGCTTGAAACGACGACGAAGATTGAGTATTTCGCTGTGATGGCCAATACATCAAAACAAAACCTGTATTTTCAAGAAAATACGAAGAACAGGAACTATTTAAATTTCGCTACCCACATTTGTATATTAAAATTAATTTCTTATATTTCTTTGATTTGATTTGAAATCCACTTCTATCTTATTCTTTAACTTTTTACCAAAAATTAAATTAATGGCTTAACACATCATTTTATGACACTTATTATAGACTTATTGTTTAGCCGTTGTCCGTGCCGCCTAAAATATTTAGTAGACCTACATTTTAGGCTATATCGATAAGAGATATAATTGTTTTTTATTTCTTTTTGTAAATAATAATACCCGTTAATTGTAACTAAGAGTTCTACAACTACGAAACTCGACTGAAATTGCCGACCACGCTATATGATTATTGAGACATAAGTAGATTTACCAACATACCCAAGGAAAGAAACGGTTTCTTTCCTTGGATCAATAAAAACATCGCTTTTTCAATTTGTATTGTTAAAACATTTTGAAACAAAATATATTAAGATTTTGATTTTCGAGTTAACCATTTAGTAGCAACTCTTCAATCGGTCAATCATTAATAATCTTTATTAACAAAAATGCCACAAATGTCATTAAATACGTAAACAAATAAAAAAATGATTAATGATGAATCAAGCAAATTAATCTCTCTTTTTATCTTTGCATTATTTACCACTCCCGCTTGTTCATCATTTCGATAAACCAATTAATCAAGACGAATCTTTTGTAAATATCTACTGTCTACATATCTCAATCACTGTGAAATAAAATGATCTTCACCCGTAATACACAAGGTGAGTCTCCACTTATACGTGCGTATCAAAATTTTGAATTGATCTCCTCAAGATTAAACTCATCAATTCTTTGCGTTCAAGTCAATGTCGGTAAAGGTCTTTAAGAATTATTTTGCTGTTTTTATCACAATGCTATTATTATGATTTTAATAATGGGATTTTTAAAAATATTTTGTTTATTATATCTAACGTTAGCATCATTTACCAGTAAAACCGTTGCTATTACAGTTAACTCTGAATCCTGTTCTGGTATAATATGATACACCTTATAAGATATGTAGATGCTTATGCAGGAATACTTTTATAATTAATACACAATAAACCATAACAAATTTTGAAATATAATGCTCTCAGTGAAAACTCAGTTATTTATTTAAAGGAAAATATTTATCTGGTACACATAAAATATAAACTAAGATAACAAAAATACACCAAGTGCACCAAAAAGGTTTCCAGTCAGCTTTAAATCACGAAGTTAGCAGATCTTCGTTAATGCCGGTTTTCAGTGGATCCGTAGGGGTCTCTTGCCCTTATAGATGACGTTAAGTAAATAGATTTACAAAAAAATATTTTTTTAAAAATAAAATAATTTGTTGTTTTGTGAGTAAATCTATATGTGTGAGCGAGAGTGTATGCATTTTTTAAATAAGAAGCTAAGACTATGTGCTGGAATTTTGTTTCAAAGTAAGAAGGTTTTTAGTTTTAATTTAAAGGAAGTGACGGAACAATTAATTATTTATTTTCAACAATTAATTACATTTTGCACATAGCGTAGTACAATGTTGTACTTAATGACAAAGGCATTTTCTTCCAGTTTCCTTAGGGTGGTACAGAGACTTAGTAGGTGCACATACATATTTCTTGATACTTGTTAAAAATAACTCATGTACTACTGAATAAATACATACATACACACACACACACACACAGACACACGTGTGTGTGTGTGTGTGTGTGTAAATAAATGCAAATACATAAATAAATATAAATATATTCACGCACATATATAGAAACAATGATATATAACTAAAATACATTAAATGTATTTAACCATATAAAGTAATATCTTGTGCTAAAAATGTCTTAGTTTTATTTTTTGTAATATAATAAAATAAATTACCCATTTTTAATAAAAACTATAAAAAAATACAATTTCTTTGCCGAACAAAACCTTACTCGAGTTAACTTTAAACATCAAACAAACTATTGCGGCGCGCTAGATAAAGAGAGCACACAGCCGTGCGAATGTGTGCACATGTTGATTGTTCATTGCGCGACGCACGCAAGCAGAATGAGGAATCCGTAAGACCGTTTAAGTGGAAAATCAATCGTGGCCGCTTTTTTAACGTCAACAAAGCAAAAACAGGTTAAAAAAATGGCTAAGGTCGCAATTGACGTATCTTTTATAGAGCGAGTGAGTAAGCGACGCAAAAACTCGAACAGGATTTTGTAGTCCGCGACAAAGGGAGACGTGGGCCAAAGTCAAGTTTACTTGCAAAAAATGCAGCCGGCGCCGGGCGCGTCCGCTAGAGGCAGCTGTGTCGCCTACGCATCATGTAGTGGTAATCCCATACGGCATAGTATAGCCGGCTAATATAGTAAAGCCGAAATCTGACTCTTTTTATAGATTGAAAGGTATTTAAATATAAGTTAGAATGTATTGCGAAAGGGTCTATATGACTTAACATTGAAATCATATAGCGCGTTCAGTAAAACTATAAAATAAGTATTATACACTACACTATTTTGGACCAAATTGTCTAAATCATTCTCGAATCCCCTTGAACACACACACACAAAATTGTAACAAAATCGGTCCAACCTTTTAAGGCGAGTTCAG
>JAOCPS010000023.1:1953353-1965244 GCA_025505425.1 Graphium colonna | reverse complement strand
CAAATGTAGGGTTACCTTCATAAAATGTTAAGTAGTAGGTTATTTAAAATTACATTTTATCATCGGCTAATTGATAAGTATTTTTATAGTGTCAGTGAATTTATTGTATAAAATATTGTCATAAAATTGTTATTGTCTGTTTTTTGCATTCTACGTATTATTGTGGCAAGGCATGCTAATCCAACTATTTGTCACATCTTTGGGATACCGTCTTTTATGCAAATAAATAATATTATTATTATTTAGGGAATGAAAATATCTTTTTCGTCTTGGAGGAAAAGAAGGTAAAAGTGATGGTGCTTATTGACTTTTCAAATGCTGTTAACACAGTAAACGACATAACACTCCTTTCCATACTATCCTATTATAATTTTGCACTCACAGTCTTAGAATGATTCGCGTCATATATTCGCGGACGTCAGCAATCAGTTAATTTGTGTGATAAAACCTCAGATTGGGTTAACGTTAAAGCTGGCGTTCTGCAAGGCCGTATTCTCACTCCACTCTGCTTTTATAAACATGATCTCAATCGAAATTAATTGCTCGTGCCATCTGTACGCCGACGACCTACTGCTTTATATGCACTCTAGCGTTGATGAACTTAATAAAGTAATTGAATTATTTAATTCAAATTTAAACTTTAATAAAAAATGGTCATCGCGCTTTGGGGTAATAGTCAACCCTTCAAAATGTCAAGCAATGCTGATAGGCAGCCCAAAGTTGTTGGCTAAAATTGACATTGACAATATACCTCCACTATAATCTATTAAGATATTGATACTGTATAGTACAACTGTAAAAAATCTCGGTCTTATTATAGACTATACTTTAAACTAGACAGCTCAAGTAGTTGAGGTCAGCCGAAAAGTTATTGCTACCTAACGTTCTCTCTATCATCTTAAGAATTTTCTACTTCCTCAAACTAAATGTCATGCTTGTGCAAACACTAATAATACCTATGATTGATTATGCAGATGTGTGTTACCCTAACTTATCTCAAGATCTCCTTAATAAGCTGAAGCGACTTCTGAATACATGTATCCGTTTTATTTTCGGTCTGCAGAAGTACGACCATGTCTCTCACTTCAGATCTCAACTGACATGGTGGACTATCCGACAAAGGCGTAATACCAGAATTCTTCTTGTTCTACACACTATCTTGACCGAACCATCGTCGCTAGAGAAAAATTTCAGTATCTCTCCTCATCCCAAGATAGGGCTCTTCGATCTTCACATAATAATAAACTTCTTATTCCTTTACACTTCTCTGAGTTCTTGGATAACTCCTTCACAATAAAGGCTGCACAGCTCTGGAACTCCTTGCCCAACAACATAAGACTCAATCTAGTAAATACTTGTTTAAAAAATTAATAGGTGTAGCATTTTTGCTATTAGTTTGCATTGTAGCACCTCTAGTTGATCACTGTTACCAGCACTACTATCAAATTCATTAATCATCCAATGCATTCATGTATGTGTATTATAGGAATATAGGAAGGAAAAAGTCAAAAGGAGGATAGGATAGGTTCTGGATTAAGGATATGAGGAGGATAGGAATAGGAAATGAAAAGGGTAGACATGGCCATCCGGCATCCCCAAAAGTCATGCATACTTTATTTAATGACGGCTTTATAAAGGGCGGTGGTACATCCTCGGGCGAGCACGGCTGTAGAAGTGCAGCAAAAGCTGTAAAAAGTTGTCATGCTCTACCACCTCTAAAATGACTACTATATTATTGAATTTAAAATATACAAAAAAAATTAACATACTATATGAAAAATAGGGTATCAGTATCATTTTGAACTAAATTGAGAATACATACGTATACTAGGAATAGTGATTTACATAGCAATAACCCCGTGATCTGCATTTCTGTCATTCAACACTTTCGCTCGAAGGAATGTTCAATTTACAACATTTGTACAAGCCGTAATAAAAGTTAATTTGTTAACTGAACCCAAGTCAATTTCATCTCGATAAAAGTAATGATCGCCCGTATAGAAATAGCTTTCTATGATTTAGCTAAAATCGTTATTTCTTGATGTAGCAAAATGGTCACGCATTCGCATATTTCCTTGTGAATTGCCTGTGGCCTAATGGCTTTAGGTAAGAAACCGTTCTCACAAACGAGCTTGGACCATCGATTTGACCATTGTGATATACAGAGCTATTTTTAATCTTTACTCGTGATATTTATAAACGTGACGCGTCAAGAATTGGACTCTTGCAAAAATTATATTACGTATATAGTTTAAAAACATATGGCATAAATTTGTATTATAAGTTTACTAACATATTTGTATATGTATATATATATAGGTACTTCCCATATGCCACAGTTATGTTCATCGTTTTAAGTTAAAAATGGTTTCCACCGGCAGACCCGGAACTCGTTATTTTTTTCAAAGGTTAACTTGCCTCCCCTCAGGTGGTCGTGTAAACCTAAAATAATCAAACCCAATCGGGGCGCAATCACAGGATCTAGTTATAACCCAAAACAATTTCGAGACAGACGGAAACATTCGATCAAAATCAGCTTGTAAATCGCTTGTGAGTCCAGTAACATACACACGTAAGAAAGAAAAGAATTATGTACAAGAAAATTTAGGGCATCTGCCCACCACGCGGTACCGGTACGGATTGGCAAACATTATCTAATAAATATTATTTCTTGTATATTCAGGTTTTCTCGCGATGTTTTCCTTCACCGCCAAGCACGCAAGAAATCAGCACTTAAAATTGCAATTTACAAATTTACAATATCATTGGTACCAGCAATGGGTATCGAACTCAGGTTCGCCTCGAGTAAAGTGCATTAAAGGCCGATCACAGAGCTACCACAGCTCACTCAACAAAATCAAGATTTTTTGTTCCCAAATAGGGAGAACACTTATGAAAACGAACATAGCAAAATACCGATCCGATTCAGGGCTAAAGGTTAAGTTTAATGACGGAGCAAGGACAAACGCTTTCTGCGCAGGAGTGCGTCTCGGTCGGCTGAGTGCAAATCTTCCGCTTAGCGCCTCGCCAGTACCACCTAAGGGTCAAGGTATACCGTCGGTCATTTCGCCATTCATTCTATCGGATAAGAAAAACTCGATGGACTGTAAAATAAATTCGGATAATTCAGACTGATCTCACACTACACAATCCAATCTCAATCCAGGATAAGCGCCACATTTTCCATTTATATAATGAGTTAAGTATTCGATCATAAGGGACAATGCACAAAAGCGGTACCGAAAAGTCTCATGCATCAAGATCAAAATATCATATAGTAATTATTTCCATATTTTTAAGACATTACGCTTCATCGATTTATTTTATAAACGGGGAATTTAATTCAAAGTATAAAAGTATGAATTTTGCTTCACCTACATGACGTTAACACAAATTATCATAGAGATGTAAATGCAATAGAAGATGTTTTTGATAAATCGATTTTTGATTCCATCTAATATCTAGGAAACCCCGAGTTTTCTTTATGAAAAGAAATGCTGTAGGAGTTAATGTAATAAGTCTAGTCTCCAAAAAAAATGTGTGAACTAGATGCAACTTGGTACGGTATTCCAAATAAAATGAGCATTGTCCTTTACCTGAACTTTATAATACAAATACACAGACATTACAGCTTTGGTCGGTCGTTTACGGACTTAGACGGGTAAATATTATCGTAAACTACTAATAACAAATTGCCCTTCTTCATCAGTTAGTTTTCGTGATACAGCTATAATGCGGCTAAGCTTGTCGCACGACATGACTTTTCATGACCATAAATTTATGCCTTAATTCGTGTCTGATTAACGAATTCAAGACTGTTGTTAGCTCTATGGAATTATTTTTTACAAAGTCGAAAACAATTACAAAAAGTAATTGAACATAATTAATATAATAAACCCTATGCGTTTAATGTTCTTGTTATGAACGATCATAAATGTGTACATTTAGTATATTATTGATGTATACATTTATTATATAAAATATATTAAAACATAATGTATTTGAATATTAAAAATAAATAATTTGCACATTAAACTGAATGTTCAAATTATATATTTTAAATATTCAAATACATTATGTTTTAATTCAATTAAAAAAACCGTCAACCATCTTTAATGATAAAATTAAAAATTATTCCAAATTTATATTCTTCCTAACTTCCCTACACCATCGCATTGAGTATAACTTGTGTTGCTGTTTAACATAAAACTGTTTTTCTTTTAATAAAATAAAATAAATATCTTATTTGACATTATCAAATGTCAATTTTATTGTTCAAGATGCACATAAATATCAAAGACCCACTAATGGCGCAAAACTTACAAGACCATTTACAAAAAAAATATGATCTTTCCGTATTATTTTTGCCATTAAGTCTTTCGGTCAAAAATTGTGAGATAATAGTTAATTTGCAAATAAAAAATATGATTTTTCAATATTACTTGTGATATTAAAGGACTATGCACAAAAGTGATACCAAAATGTCTTATACATCGCGATCAAAATTGTATAGTAATTATTTCCATAATCTCTTACGACATTACGCTTCATGGATTTGATTTTTGACCAGAGACATTAATTAAAAATATAAATGTATGATTTTGCTTAATCTACATGACGTTTACGTAATCTGTCAAGAAAATGTAGAATAGAATAGAAACTATATCACGATGAATCAATTTTCCCATATTATCAAATGTATATCTGTGTTTGAAATTCTTTATAAACCTATCCGCTTTTTTATGATAAACTATGAGACATCCAAACATATATAATACTAGTACATACTAACATAAAATTATTATTTGTACTAATTTTATATATTGTATGTACGTACATACATACGATACATACACATATATAATATTAGTACGAACAATAATGTTGTGTTACGTTGTACATTTTATGTATTGCCGTCTTCCACTGAAAGAAGGCCTCCCCTAATGAACGCCAACTATCCCGGTCCAGGTACGTTACATACTTAAAACTATGACTTTAAAATATTTCATATAACAACTATGTAACCTTGTGTCTACGAAAAGCTATATGTTTGTTCATTCTAAAGTTTATACATTGTAGTTAGCTTAGCCTTATAAATGCTAAAAGAACTTTACAAAGTTGAAAATATTATCAACTTGTAAGATTTGATAAGGCGATAATAGAAAATAAGAACAGCACGGAGGACACAATGGGAGGAGGTATCAAATAGCAATAAATAAATGACCTATCAAATATCTTTTTACAAATAATTCGATACCTCAATTCACAAACCAGATAACACCAATATTGTCAAAAAAGTGTAGTTGGCAAAGACATGATGATGCAAAAATTTTAAATCTAATCTTATAAAAATTCTTTGAATAAATAATTTTTCGGAAACCTCTACGCAATGAACTTATTTTTTTTATTTTGTTTGAAAAATATAACGATTTTTTTATGGTTTCCTTGATAAAATTACTAAAATGGAGTTAGCTGGTTGGCTAATTAAGGTATCGACATGTTACTTTTACTCATGCATCGGTTTATTAATTGTTTATTATTTGGTTAATATAGATAGCCTCAAATTATATCCAAGTGTTTCCCACTGTTAAGAAAAGATTGGTTATGTAGTAAACTATATTGAGACTGTACTCTATGTAGCAATTTAATTTTAATTAAGACCGACCGCAATTTATCAGTAAGCCATAAAATGTTTACTACAGCTAAACGATAAAATATGATAAGTACCTTTTTAAAGGAATTTAATATTATAAAATCCTTTATTGGATTTCTCTCGTTAATAAACACAATACTGATTTAAAATTAAAGTGCAAAAGATCAACAACTAAAAAAAATACTGGCACAATAATAAGTCGGAAGAAAGAATGAAACATTTCGCTAATTTAAAAGTTTAATTTAAATCGATTTTTATCAGTCGAGATACGTCAAAGTAAATTTGAAATGACTTGTTTAATGATAGCAACATGCAAGAGTGTAGATAAAACGGTGTCCGCAATGAGCATAGTTGTTCTGTTGACTAAAACAAATTATGTTTCCGACATTATTTAATACAATTTGTAAGCTATCAAGAACGTATTAACGCGATTGAGAAAAGGAGATAGCAGTAACTTAGTATAGCCACAATGCGTGTTCGTGATGCATGCAAGCACCGTTGGAATTATCATAATAAGTTTCGTAGCGAACGGTCTTGGTAACTCATGTCTGAATGTAGCTAAAATTTTTGGTAAATTAAATCATTTTGTATCTGTACAAATGCTTATCAATTAATCGAGTTATGAATTACATTATGAAGGGGTTTATTTTTAAAACACTTATATAGAATTTTTTGGCGTATTTAATAAACTTCTTTTTTAAAATACGTAACACTATCAAGCTATCTAATAACTGCAAATGCTTGAATATGCTGGCTCATCTGTGACTACCATTATGGAAAATGAAGAGCGTACCCCTCCAATCACCCAATTGTGATTCATGGACTGCGTTAACATACCTATTCTCTGCCCATCCCCTTTTCTCTTACAACATTCTTTCATAAAAAAAAAATCAGTCAAAATGTTCTTTATTTTCTAGTGATTATTTTCTGTTATATCAATTATACAATAATTATTTAGTTTTTTTTAACGAACAAAAATTATTATTGTTTTTTTTTATACCTGTGGCTAAGGTATAAGTTAAATTATATTGTATTAAACTATTAAATACAGTGACATTATTATTTAGGGATAAAAACAGATACGTTATAGCCGGTATAAAATCCACTGGATTGAGATTTGAACTTGGAGTGGAAAAATTTTTATCAAACTTTTTCAAATTTGACATTTGAAAAAGATTGATAAAATGTTTTCTGCTCCGCGCTTTGTTGAGGTTAGATTGTTTGGTGGCATTTCACTGAGAATAAACCGTGAATCAATGAATCGTGTTTTTTTTAAATAAATAATAACTAATTATAATAACCCGATTTTATAGCGCATCTAATGAAAAGATGAAAAATAATTCTAACTTAGTATTATTATAAAAAAATCGTGGGGCGCTTTGTGACATCTTTTTCGTAATTACTTTGAGGTTTTTCTTTGTCATATAGTAAACAAATAATTTGCAATACAAAAATATTGCGACTATAAATTAAGTTGAATTAAACTGCACACAGTGAGCAAAATTTGATTAAAATCAGTTCAATAGTTTAGAAGTTTATTACGGACAAACAACGTGACACGTAATTTATATATACATATATATTATGATAATACTGTACTATAAGAATATTACTAAAAATCTAATAATATTTTTTGATTCATTTTCGATGTGTATTAACGCACGTAGGAGGTAAAGACATCAACGCGTCTGAAAGCTTTTGAATAAGAAAAAAAATCATCAAACTAGCTTCTTGAAACAGTCAAAATTGATCAGCTGGACCATCATTTAACATAACCTTGGCTTTAACAAGCATCGATCCATTGTTGCCAATGACCCTGCGTTACATCCTGCTTTTCTTCTTGTTCTATAGAGAATCCAATTACACATAAGAACGAATTGTTTTTCTTTTTCTTAAGGTTGTAATTAACAAACTAAGAAACAAGTATTAGCCAATAAAGAGCTGAAGTAAATTAATTAACTTGTATTTGTTTTTCACCTTATTTGAGTAACAATTACTGTACAAAATAAAATAAATTAAAATAATAATAAAAAATAAGGTTAAACAAAAAACGATAAAACCGTTTAAAATGAGTTTAGCATTAAACACTACTCAAAAATTTATGAAACGATATTAGTTGATATTTTTTTATTATTATTTGTATTAAGGGACTAAACTCTTTATCTTTAATTCATTATATATCTCAAATGAATTGAATGCTATCAAAAATCTTTTGCATCCAAAGCTGGTCTTAACAAAAAAAAATAATGATAAAAAAACTAATGATATAGTTAGGCGTTACTAATAATATAATATACTTATAACACAAAATAACATTCAAACGCAAGTGTCTGTCAAATTATACTAAACAATAACAAAAACAAACCAGACTAAGGAAGCCTAGGACATCGACTCAAGACTGAGACAGTGATACAATTCGCTATCTCATTCATTTTACCGTGTTGGATACCCCCAAAACGTGACTATAGTATATTGGGCACAAATGCAACAAAATGATTTCTGCATATATAACTGTGCGTGTATTTTGTAGATCATTTAGCTAATAGAACCAGTGACCTAATATCAAAAGTGACATTAAACAAACGATATAGTTTAAGTATTCTTAGTCCTAGAATTATCACCCAATTTCTTGTTCTTTAACATGATATCACTCATGTATTTACTATCTAATACAAACTTTTGAACACTTAAATTATGCATTTGTAATCATGTATAAAATATAAATAAATTATATATGAGCCCAATATTATAGTGTCCTGCATGAACAGGAAATGTTATATATATTTTTAATAAAACCCGTTTTAATAAAAACGTGGTGCAGCTAAGCTACTTGTAAAACTAAAATGCTGAACATACTTTGAAATGTCAATTCTGTGTACTTATGAATAATAATGTAGTTCCTACTATTTCAATACTCTTTGAACAATAACTCCTGTGAAAATAAAATAAAAAGGAAATAGTTAAAATTTCATACAATAATTAATGCAAAGAATTTGAGAAATTATGTTGTGAGGAAAATGTTAACATTTAAACTAAATGTATTCTTATTGGTTAGTTTCTTCCATCTGTATTAGTCATTTAACAACTCTACATGTGTGCGTGTTACGTATAGTAAATTACACTTTGTTGTGCACCGATGGCAATATCTTTCCAACTAATGACAACTTAATAAATAAAATTTTAAGACCGTAATAAAACTTACCTTTGCCAGTGGAGAAACGATCCAAAATAAAACGAGAAATCGGATTAGCACTTGAGTGAATTAAGCACGAGTTGTAGCACTTCGCCTCTACGTTAGAGGCTCGATAGATGTAGTTCGTGAACACGGCTCGGGTCACAGCGGTGGAACTAGAGTCCTGGTGTATAGGCCAGGGTAGTGGGTGCAGACCGAAGCTTTGCCTTGCCGGCGGCGCGCGGGTGACGGTCCAGCGTCCGGCCGCACAACGCGCCTCGCAACGGTAAACTGGCGGCCCGCGCCAACACAGCCTCTCCCTCGCCTGTATGAGTGCCTCCAACCTCCCTCCAAACAAATAGTACCGTACGCCGCACTTCTGTCTTGGTAACTTTTATTATACTTTTATTAGTGTTGCCTCTCGCGCGCGCGTCTGCGTGCCCCGTTCCACCAATACACGGACGTGGCGGTGGCGTGTGGGTGTCGCTTGGTAAAGTACCTATGCGTGCTTTGATCTTACGATTCGGTATGCACGGCCGCGCCGCCGCACGTAGTGCCGAGACTGTATTTTACTTCTATAATATCTAGTCAATAATTTTAGTTTGGTGTTTGTGCAATAACACGCGTCGTACGGACACAGGCGGCACAGCCAGGCTAGAAACCGGTACGGAGCCGCGTTCTACCTGTTTCTTTGCTTTGAAAATATTGTATTCCTTAATCGTCCCACGTTTCCTTATAAATAAGATTTTCTCTTTGAAGCCTTTATGCACATTAGCATAAAAGCTTTAAAGCCACTCCATAAATAGAGTTCTTAGTCTTTTTGTAAATTCTCCAAAATAAACTAACACGTCTCATTCAAGAAACGGACTTTAGAGGACACTTTCACACACAAGGCTATCCGGAATATGTAGAGTACTTTGTTATACTTTAAAAGTTTACACGGAAAACCCATGACACAATTTAAGTCCACTTTTAAGAACCTACAATAAATTGTATTTTTAGTGTCCAAAATTATATATTGTATTAATGACTAATATAGAAAGTAAACCATAATCCTTATTTAAAGGAGATTCTAGTTGTAATGATTGCTTACCTATGATAGGCATGAAAGCCCTAAACTCAGTCTGCTGATAGAGAAAATCTTTATAAATCTGGTATGCGCCGCATAGAACCCGAAAAATATTAAAAAACCAAATTTTAAAGTATAATGTGTAACGCAAAAAATTGTTGTATTTTGCGATATACATTATAAACTTAAAACTAGTTTTTTTAAACAATGAATCTATAAAAAAAAAACCTTTAACGTATCGACCAATTTTTCTTTATATCATGTGTCAAAAAATCGTACAGAGGAATCATTCATAAGATCAACCAATAAATTCAAACACTGGGATAACATTATTCCATGATATTTAATCGGAGTCACGACATAAACTGACCAACAACATCAGTTGGCCAGTTTTGCTATGAGATATTTGCATAAAAGTTTCGCGTTTGAATATTTACAAAAAGAATTTAATAACTACAATATGTTCTACAAGACGTTTATAGAAACAATGAAGTACTCCACATTTTTTAATTTATTGTATGAAATTGTAATGTATCTATACTATCTTTTTGTAATAAAGCTATAAATTATTTTGTTTCTTTTCCGCTGATCTCGGGAATACAAACTGCGGGGAAGAAATATTAACTTTATAGGTATATATTTAGGATTCCTTCATCAGATTGTCCTGATGAATGAGATCGCATAGAGTATAAACTTTCATACAAAAAAAAACTAAAATCGGTCTAGACGTTTTCAGGTAATTGAAGACACATTATAAATAAAAGATTACAAAGAATTGAGAACCTCCTCCTTTTTAAATCGGTTGAAAACGAGTTTATCTCTACAGGGACCAGTTATAGTTAAAAAAATCTTATTGTATATCGTAGACAGGGTGTTTAGCATTGCTACGATTTGCGGTTGAAACCACGGGGAATAGCTAGTACATAATATATAAACAGCCAAGTAAATGGTTTGTATATTCTTTTAAGGGTTCCGTAGATCAAAAGGATAAATGGAACCCTTATAGGATCATTTTATTGTCTGTCTGTCAAGGCGCGTAAAGGTATCAAGCTGAAATTAATATCAAATACTCAGGTCTACTGTCCCCTGGAGCTGTCAAAAAATCAAACATCTAAGCCAACGCAATAAAAAAATACAGCCGTTTATACTGCCAATTTTCTATTTCTTTTACAAAACGTGCAAGGGAAATTTGGTACGAAGAAACATCTTGTCGCATAGATAAAGGAAAAATTGTGAAAAACATAAAGAACAATGCCACTTTTTTTATGGAATAGAAGAGAAACGAGCAGACGGTTCACCTAAGGTTTACTTCACGTCGCCCATGGACACACGCGACATCCGGAGAGTAGCGAGTGCGTTGTCAACTGGGAAGTTAGATACAATAGGTTTATTGTATAGAATGGGTCAGGATTAAGGATTTGGAGGGGATATGAGTGGGAAAGGACAAGGAGACATGACCATCCGGCATCCCCAAAAATCATGCATACTTTATTTTATGCCGACTTTATAAAGGGCGGTGGTACCTCCCCGGACGAGCGTGGCCGTAAGAGTGCAGCAAAAGCTGTTAAAGGATGTTATGCTGTTATGCAACTGTACCAAGTTGCATCAAAGTAAAACATTTTTTTTTGAGACTTGACTCATATTAACTCCTCCAAAGGGTCTTTTTTTGAAGAAACCCGGGTTGGGTTTCAACATTTTCAACGACAAAAAATCGATTCATCAAAAATAGTTCCCCTTGCATTCTACATCTCTATGTCCTGATTGTATGTGTTCAAATTTAAAATCAATGAAGCGTAATGTTGAGAGTAATTATGGAAATAATTACTATGTAATTTTAATCTTGGTGGAAGAGATTTTTGGTACCGCTTTAGAGCATTGTCTTTTGACTCAACAACACGACAAATTAAAATAATGGTTTGTAATTGTGGAAATACACATAATATTTTACAAACAATATTATCACGTCATAGCCATATTTTAGACATACATCTTTTTCT
>JAOCPS010000023.1:1931041-1953253 GCA_025505425.1 Graphium colonna | reverse complement strand
GATGACCATTCCTACCTTTTTCTTTTCCAATCCTCTCGACCCTATCCTTTCCAATTTCCCAGGTTCACAAGGCATCCCGTAACAGCGCCAGGAAGAACTTAGTAACCGACACACTCACAAACGAATTAATATATATTAAGTATTGTTTTTAAATAAAATTTTAATAGTTATGACATAACATATTTTATTTATCTTTAAAAGGTTCCTACTTGTTTTATAAGCAAATAAATCAACATATCATATTGCATATTTTAATCATACTTAAAATGTTTGCGTCCCACTCGCACTAATGCAACTTATTCTTACTTGTAACTTAAGTTTTCTTAAAATATATGCTTCCGCTTTTATCGCGTCATTGAGCCGGACAAACGCGTTTTAAATAGTCAGCACTTTTTTAATTCTTGTTATAAGCTGTTTGACCAAAACCGTATTATACAAACACTGCTAACAAGTAGATGTGAAATCAAATATGTCTGCCAATTTATAAATTAAAAGTACATCAATCATTATTACTTTCACGAGCACGCACGATTAAATGTACCTACGAGCATGACGTTTGTAATGACGGTTAAAGGGCCTCGCTTTTTTCTATTCTAAATGGTTAATGTTAAAATTAATCAGGAAAACATAATTAAAAGTTTGCTCTAGACGTTCTCGAGATCAAAATATACGGGGAACCTTTTTGCGCTATGGTGAAATTTTTAAGAATTATTTTAGGTGTTTCTTCAGAACAGACAAACCACTTTTACCATTGAGCTCAAAAATCTAGGAGAAATTCGTAGCCCGTCAAAAAAAGATTTCTTGCATTTTGCAATTATGAAACTTAGTGGCAGATATAAACGTGAATTTTAACCTTCTAATAAACAATTAAATATAGGAGTAATTATAGAATATTGAGGGGTGGCTCCCGCCCGATGCTACTTATGAAAAACTATACTGCAGACTGCCAAATATGTACTAGCAGCTTTTTTAATAATAAAAACCTTAGAAGCAATAAGACAATGAGTTTAACGAAACTATACCCTTCGACATGGCAATCCCAAAGAATGAGAGTGCTGAAATAAATTGTCACAAACAGCCGAAGATCGCCAAATGGCCATTTCTACCCTCCTCTATCACCATTCTTTTCTCCTCCGAATCCTTAATATGTTCTTAACCTATCCGGTTTAATGAACCTTATATATTCAATTTCTAAGACTGGCAACGCAAATGCAACATTTTGGAAGTTTTGTGTTTTCATCAGGATCATCAGCATAACTTAACATCAGTGAACTGCCTGCTTGCTTGCCAACCTTTTCGTATATAAATGATTTCAAATTACGAGGACAAGTTCGAATCCGGTATCACTATTAGAGTGGCGGCCCGAGCCGAGGCTCTCCCGGGAGCCCTCGCGCTTAGCCACTCATAAAGCGAGATTTAGGCCCGGTGCCCTGAGCGCCACCGGCCACCTCACGTCCGTCGGAGCTGCAAATGCCCCTCTGGCCAGCAGTTAGGATGCCCGTGCCAAAAAAAACGAGGACATGAGAGAAAGGGTTATTGTTTCGAAAAATCATACAAATCTATGTTTTTTACAGTTTACGGAAATTTAGTCAGCTTTGTGAAAGTTTACGCAAGGTAACATAATTAATTATAAAAATTACGTACAAGTTCCTTCTATAAATCTTCAGATGTTCAGAGACATTCTGACCTGTAACAAACATTTATAATATATGTAACAATTTAATTGCGCCCAATAATTGGATGAAACTGACTAAGAAACTGGAGTTTTTTTTTAAATTACCTTATAAGACAGTGTCCTAAAAAGTTCCGAAAACCATCTTGTCGAAAACCATTATTAACGACTTACCTAATTTATACGGTGTAATTATTACAGGATTATTAGCTGACTTCAAAGTCAAATAATCACACAGTTTAAAAAAAATCCAAAGTGTTCTTAGCTTACAGACATATAATAATTTAATAGCTTCACTCTTGGTTATATAGGCAATCATACTTCTGTCTAATCATAAACTGTATTCCCTATCGGTGGTAGAACCATCAGTAGCTTTCGCTGCTGCCGAGCGCACGGTTCCGAACAGGGTAAGTACCACGACCTCACAAACAAGAAACAGGAGCTCCTTCCTTAAAAGCTCCTGCATTAGGCCGCTGATTGAAGGTGGCCGGTTGCCCATTCCCCCTCCCCTCCCCAATGAAAGCGGTAAAAAAAGATCTATTACCCCAGGGGCGTACCAGAAATTTTGGAGAATCTCTCGCTGAGCATTCTAGGTCAAAGTGCGTGATATCGCCTGAGCGTAGGCGCTCAAACTGCTCTGCGTATTCTGGGGGGGGGGGGGGGGAGGGCTTACCGCTCTCGCATATTGTCCGCGGCAAAACACCCGGCACCCACCACACTTCCTGTGGATTTTTGCAACATCAGGGGGTCACGCTCAAATCTTAATGCCACCTCTAAAACGGCAAAGCCGGCCTTGCTCTTTTTAACGGAGATTCAAATATGTTCTACGGCTGAAACCTTCTATATCAGTTACGGGTTAAGACCTGTCCACAGTATGGCTTCGAGATGGCTGCGACGACCATCCATATCTCATAGCGGTGATATCGACACTGAACAACTTATTGACTAAGTCCAGATGGCTACACATTCCATGCTGCAGCAGATCCCCTCCGCAGAGATCACGATTATTGGCGATTTCAAGACCCATCACGCCGAATGGCTTGCATTTGCTTCTGCGCTGGATGATCCGAGCGCTGTCGCCAAGTTCATCGCCGATATAGTACTTCAAGTTATGGAACTTTATATCCCATCCTCTGTCGTTCCAATCTATATATATAATATATACAATAATAGCCTCCCGCCATATGTCAAGTTGTGGTGGATTTTCAGCAGACGTAATCAGTGTTACATGATGAAATAGAAAACAATGGTGATCACTGGCATTTCCCCCGATTTTTTAATAAAAAACAACGATAATAATTATCATCATTGCTCATGAATTCACTCTACATTACGGTAATAAGAACGTTACCAGCCTTTGATATATCAGTACGCTCTTGTTTAAATTATCATAAATGTGTGTAATAGTGGGAGTTCACTTAAGCTTTATGGAAATTCAAGGAGAAGAGTTCTTTGAGCACCGCATTCTGGTAAACGCAGTATCCCGCATTAAATATTCACACACAACGCTTGATGCTTGGCACTATAGTCTCCCATCATCCTAAGTCAAGTTTGACGGACAAAAAGACAGCACAGAATATAGAATTTCTCCTAGCAGTAGAGACGGAGTTATTTCTATTGTGCAAAAGTATTAACGATTGCGTACAGAAATTTTCATATACAGATCAAAACGCATATTGACCAAAAGGAAAGTGAATCAATCTCACGCCCTTCCGCCAATGTGTTCTGACATGTCTGCCGCAAGAGCTCTTTTGAAGGACGCCAAGGTCCTTCTTTTGTGCTTTTAAGTTTATATTTGATTCCAAACAAACATGTTATTTCATACTTCTTATTTTTACAAAACGTGCATTGTTCATTTTAATTTATATATTATTTATAATGATGTTCGCAAAATTATGTAATAACATAAAAATTACTCCTATTTATTGTTTTGAGAGCACAAGTTTGTCGAGTACAGTTACAATTTCACATCAGCTAAATAAAAATTGATAACAACCACTATATTAAATTCTTAACTATCAATAACAATTGTTAAATTTTACGGTAGGATACAGTAGCTTCCGATTTGAACGTCATGATTAGTATATTTGCAATGGTAGTAATTTGTTTTCTTTAGTGGTATCCCCCGCCGGGTGTGTGTGCGGCATATAGATTGTGTATCTGTAATTTACTGTAATTTTAATAGTAAACAATGTGTTTTATAAATTATTTAATCGTTCAATAGCTAAATATTAAAAATCTCAATGCCAACGTAATAAAATTTAGGATTTTTTATACACTTTTTATATTGATGTGAGGTTCTCGTGCTTTGTCTTCGTGTGTGACAATATACTCAAAATGGCGCATCAACTGGCACCGTCTGTAAATTGTTCATTAGACGACATTGACCTCGGTGCATTAAAGGTAATATTTTTTTTAAATAAACTGCTTTATTTAAAATATACGTAAAAAATTATACCCTCTCCATTCTTTGCCTTAAGATCCCTACAAAGGGCAATGATCTCACAGGGCGTGAATCATATTGAAGGTTCACTATTGAGGATTATAATTAGCTTTTTATTATTTTCCTCTGTTTACACACTTAGTATTTGATTTCAGGATCCAGCTGGTATATTCGAACTTATAGAAGTTGTAGGAAATGGCACTTATGGGCAGGTGTATAAGGTATGTGTAAACTTATATTTTGTAAAAGCATATATTAACTAGTACAGTGTTACTACTTGACGACTTAATTGGAAAGGATTAGTAGAATAACGCAAAGAAAGATTTTTGTTACAATTTCGCTTTCAGTACATAATTTGCTTCTATTACTGTAATTGTTTGACCTTATGAGCTTGACAACTTAAGATAGACTATTAATGTTAATGAAAGGAATTAACATCTATGAACTCTAAGAAAGTAAAAGTGGCCCATTTAATGGTCACTTTTTATTTTTCACATTGTTTTATGTTGCCATATCTATATCATGCAGATAATTTTGTTGGTAGATAGTTATATGATAATTTGAAATATATCATCAAAATATATTTAACAATATAAACAAAAAATTAAGCAATAACTATTATTGTAGGGCCGTCATACAAAGACAGGTCAACTTGCAGCCATTAAAGTTATGGATGTCACACAAGATGAGGAGGAAGAGATAAAGCTTGAGATAAATGTGTTAAAAAAGTACTCTAACCACCGTAACATTGCCACATACTATGGAGCATTTATTAAAAAAACACCTTCTGGAAAAGATGACCAGTTGTGGTTGGTCATGGAGTATTGTGGAGCTGGTATGTATTATTGGTCATTTTTTCTCGAAAACCATGTGTTGCCTAGAAATTTTGCTATACACAGGTCTAATGAATTAATATTCTCTATTAATTAAAAACATTAGCATACCAAAATAGGAAGTGTCCCAGAAGGAAAACATACAGTATTATTATTGGAAGTAATTTTATTTTTTGTAATTATTCAATTTTTTATCATAAGATTCAAAATGTGTTCAATTATAGTGTTTATACAATTTTCGTTCTTTTTCTGCTAATTTGTAATAAAGGGCTCAAAAATAATATGTATATTATAGATAAAGCTACATAAACTACAGTATACACCACCTTATCCTATGTCCTTTTCATATAATATGTTATTTTATAAATTACAACTGTGTGTTTTATTTCATGTAAGTTATATTGTAAATGAAATTCAACATAATTTTCTTCAAATGAAATTGAAATAAGTATTGTAGTATAGTATCTTGTTCTTATTTTAAACTGATTAATATAAAACTATTTTAGGATCTGTGACTGACTTAGTCAAATCAACCAAGGGTCAATCACTAAAAGAAGAATGGATCTCATACATATGCAGGGAAATCCTGAGAGGTCTAAGTTATTTGCATTCTAACAAAGTTATCCATCGAGATATAAAAGGGCAAAATGTGCTTCTTACTGATAATGCTGAAGTGAAACTTGGTAAGGAAAATAAGAATTATAAAAATAAAGTAAAAAAAGGAGATGGTACTTTCAACAAGATATAACTTACTGCTTTTTGTTTGTTTTTTTCATTAGTTGACTTTGGTGTGTCAGCACAACTTGATAGAACTATCGGTAGAAGAAACACATTCATTGGTACACCATATTGGATGGCACCTGAAGTAATTGCATGTGATGAAAACCCAGATGCTACATATGACAATCGATCTGACCTTTGGTCACTTGGTATCACAGCACTTGAGATGGCAGAAAGTCAACCACCACTCTGTGATCTTCATCCCATGAGAGCACTTTTCCTTATTCCAAGGTAACAACTGACACTACTTATTTCTTTTTTCTTTAATACAAATAAAATTTTTAAAAAATTACCTATTTCTTATTGTCACTGTTATAATATTTTTTGTGATTCAAGGAACCCACCTCCTCGTTTAAAAGCCAAAAAATGGGCAAAGAAATTTCACAGTTTCATTGAAACTGTACTTGTGAAAGATTACCATCAGCGACCCTATACTGAACAACTTCTAAAGCATCCTTTCATAAGGTAAAGTAAAATACATTTTTAATGTGTGTATTAGTAATAGAGATTGCTGTAAAAGTGTTGTTTCCTTGTGCTTAATGAGTTTCATTTTACTCATGTTTTTGAAATAATTTTTATTTTCAAAAACATTTTTTATACAAACTTTTCTCAGTATTAAGAGAATTATATTCTATCTTGAGAACATTAAGTTTATTACAAACTAGCTGTTGTTTTAGCTCTGCATTGTTTCCAGATTTTTTTAACACTTTGCATCCAAGGCCTATATTTATTTAGTATTTCATTTTCATTTTGTTGCCTAGCTATGCAAACAAAAAAATGCATATAATGTTACACATCTATTGAATTATACATATTTAATAGGTTTTTGTTGGTTAGCGTGTATCCACCACAAATCTTCTAAAAACATGGGTCACACCCATGCTCCAGTGAAAAACTGCAAAAAATATCAAAAAATGTTGCCTGCAAGCCAAGTCTTAATAATTTTATTAGTTTTTATTTTTTTTATGTAGTACTTTTCTACATTTCTTTCAGAAAAATGATAGCTTTCCTTTTTCTGAGATAAATGTAAAATAAGTTATCTAAGTTACCCCTAATCCATCAGCTAAAAGCATATAAAATAAATTAGTTCAACCATTTTGGAGATTAGGTGTTAGTGTTTGTTTATCAGTAGTATGTTACTTTCATATTCATTTAGTAAATAGCTCATACTTTTATATTACCAAAAAACATTTTAATTTTATTTATATATAATTGGAATAAATCATGATTTAAGTGCCTTTATAATATACCTGAATTAATAATGTACCTTTATTTCTGTAAAGCATTTTTTTTATTTACTTATATACACCATATTCTATCATTTTGAACCTTAACATTTCCAGAGATCAACCCACTGAAAGACAAGTGAGAATACAGCTTAAAGATCACATAGATAGGTGTAAAAAGAGAAAGCAAGATAACTCTGTCAGGGAAGAGTACAAGTATTCTGGTTCAGAGGGTGAGGAAGAGGACAATGCCGTCGCTGGGGAGCCATCGTCTATTGTGCATAATGCTGCTGCACATCAGACAAGTGATACACTGAGACGTAACTTCCAACAAATTCAGGAGGGAAGGTGAGTAAATGCTAATAATTATTTAAAATTGTTGTTTTGTACTAGCTAAGCCAGGTATTGTTTATTAGTAAACAATTGTGATTGATGAATCACTAACAGTATTAATGGAGAGCACTCAGTACTCAATGGTCATCATATTTGTGTAATAAAAATAGGGGCATATACTTCGACCAAATCTTCTAATAAATCAATGAAGTGTGGTTGCAAGGTGCGGCGCCTGTTCGTCCGCCGGCCGACCCCTGAACTTTCCATCACCATACGTAACATATAACATCCTCAAGTATTAAAAGTGACTCACCAGTCACTGGTATATATGTATATAATACATTAGAATTTTAAATTTAGTCAATTGCAGAATATTATAGTTATTTAACTGGATACTAAATATTCTGTGTGGTAAAGCCATATTCAGCTAATTATAAGGTTGCATTTAGTGTCAAGATATGTGGTGCACAAACAGTATATATACAATAGGAAGAACTTGGATAGCTTGTATTGTCAACATAAATATGGATTGGAAAATGTTTGCTTTTGTTTGTTATAGTTTTTGTAAGGTTATTTAATTACATGTTAGATAAAATCAGTTTTTTATGAGATAAATATCTTTGAGGACCACTTATAGCTAGAAAAAACATGTTTCTAGTAAAACATTGGCAGTTCTGCCACATTTTGATGTACAGAGTAAAAGTTTGCTGTATATCTGATTCATGCCAACTCATGATTTCTCATGGTACTAAAGTAATTAATTAATCTATGTTTAATTCCTTTCTTGTTCTTTTATCATAGGCAGAAAAGTGAATTTTGAATATTCATAGATTACGGACACCTACTCTGCACATATTTATTGAAATTGTGTCCTAATATGCTACAAAATCACTTAATTTATTTACTTAAGACTGATTTGGTTATGTTACTTAGTTGCACATGGTTAGTTCGAGAAGCGGCGCGATGCCTTAGCTTTCGTGATATCAATAATGATTTTTTTTTCTTTTTTAAAAACTAAGCATTTCATAAATTTGCAAGTAATAACATCAGTTGTCCGCACTCTATAAGATTATGATTAATTACACTAAATGCAATTGAGTTTTATATCTCAGTATATTGCATTTTAATAAAAACCTTTTATTACATTATCTTACAGATGTATTATCTTACCAATATTATAGCTTAACATCAGACTATAAACAGATATTCCTTTATGTCTAATATTATATATCTTGATTTTTACTAGTGCTGGTGCTGAAGCTCAACCGCAACCACCGCCTAAACGAAATAGCAAACGCGAGGAACGTGAAGAAATTCCAGGTAATGAATCCCTTTATTTCTTTGCCTTTTATATAAATTTCAATTTTCGTTTAATTAATTTTTGTTTTCACTTGTTACTACTATAGAGCCTGGGCCACCTGCAAGGCCCTCCATTCCACAAAGACTGATTGTTGTGCCAGACCCACAGGCACAGCAGCCTAATAGATATAGGTAAGCTTAGTAGGTTTGACAACATTATCTTAATCATTAACTGTAGTTAAATTTACTATAAGATTTTTGGAAAACTTGCATATGTTTTACGAAATAAAAAAGAAACCAAAATAATAAGGTGAGATCTGTCCGAAGTTTGTTACTATACATAAATAGGTGAAAAAAATTGATAATAACCTTCTTCACCTTAATTTATCAACAAAGTTTTTTTCTCTTCTGTTAATAACACAGGCTTATGTAATTAACAAATATATCATTTAAATTGTAAAAAAACTTCCGTAGTGACAAAACAGCTAAAAAAATACAGTCTTATGACCAATATGCGCCCACTTGTTATTTATAAATAACTGTACCTGGCCACTCTTTGTTGTAGTACATTTAATGACACCATTTATTGGCTAATAATGGCATTGACCATTGAAAAAGCTATTACCATGCAGTTGCGAGTATGTTACTGATGCAAGAAATTAATAAAAACAATCTTTAAAGGAAGTTGTATCCAGTAAATTTAGAATTTTTGATTCATACACAAACTAACATGTCATTTTTATTTCTATACATAATAATAAGAATATATGCATTGAAAAGTGTCTTAAAAGGTGTCACAAATTTTCGTCAGAGAAGTTCAGCCATTGTGCAAAATGACGTGCAAACATTTCGGTCATATAAGTGTTATAACATATTATATTTTTTATTTGACATTATCATATAACACTAATTACTATAAATTAAACCTAAATTACATTTATATTAAAGTCTTATTTATTTTCCTTATAGTCAAAAAATTCTCTTAATACATAGAAAGTGTGTTCTAGGAGCCAAACTCGTAAATCCTTTTTAAATTTACTTAATGGTAGATTTAAATTATTTATTATTATAGATTACATATGTGTTACTTTTAAGTATATTTTATAATTTGTTGATGTTCTACAGGCCTCTACCCCCCACCCCCAAATCTTCGGGCTCATCAAACAGTTCGGGCTCGAACAACGGCACACCGCCCGCCAGCGGTCCCCAACCACCGCAACGTGGATCCCATCATATGTTCAAACCTATGGTATGCACATTTTGATAATTATAAATATTATATTATGATGCTTGAATTATGCAATTGTTTTAGTTTTAAGCGGTATGTTAAGTGATATCTATTGCAAAATATTTCTTCCTTATTGTGCCGTTGTTAGCATTCTTTTGTTTGTTTTAGCTGTATTGATTATTTTATGTTACTAGCAAAACCCTCCATGCTGTGCTATGGTATACGTTAAATTATATTGAAGTTCACTATTAAATATAGTGAAATTAAAAATTACGAACAAACACGAGGATATGTTATAGCTGGAATAAAAATCCACTAGATTGAGATTTAAAGCAAAGGTCTAATTTGATAACCATTGATAAAAATTTTAAATTTTCTGTTTTGCGTAATAATTTAAATCGTTAAAATAAATAAAGTTAAAAATACACAGTAAACTCCATGAAACATCACTTGGTTAAACGTTAAAGCGTCGACATCGGATGGCTTTGATTGGTTTAGCTTCCCTTCCATACAATGATACACTCTTTCCATTTAACGACAACACTCTATAACGCCATAAAATGTACAGTCTCTTTAGTGTTGCTCATAGAGTTTACACTGAATTAAAAACACGGTTATATAGCACATCCAATTAAGATGTCAAAAGTAATTATATACTGATGTTGTCGTGAAAAAGGTGTGGGGCGCTTTGTGACATCTTTTTCGTATCTATATTGAGGTTTTACATAATAAAGTCGACGAAAAATAAATTATGCATGACTTTCTGGGTTGTCGGATGACCTTCCTTCCTACTGTCTTTTCCCACTCCTTTCCCCTCCTAATTCTTAATATGTTCCCGACTCGTCCTATCCACTTATCCTGTTTTATCCAAATTCCCAGATAGATAACGCACGCGCAACTCACCAGATGTTGTGTGTCAACAACAACTGGATCGCTTAATATCAGGTTAACCATCTGCTCGTTTCCTATCCTTGTCATATAGAAAATTATACTACTCAGTTGGATCAAACTACACATAGTGTGAAAATTTTATTAAAATTGATTCAGTGGTTTAGGAGTCCATCGCTGACAAACACTGTGACACATAATTTATATATACAAGATATTATATATGTTATGGGTATATAAGTTTTGGTGTGCTTAATACATTTGAGAGATGAATACAGATTTTATTCTATTGCAAATATTTATAATTACTAACCAGAATTGTGAGACAGCAACTATGTATATTTTTAATTTGATGCGCTATAAAATCGTGTTTTTTTTTAAGGTATTTTAAACTATATTTATTTTAATAATTTAAATTATTATTTTCTATCGAGTTTCACCACAAAAATTTAACCTTAACGTTGCGCGGTGCAGAAAATCTAAAAATTTAATCAATGGTTTTCAAATTTGACCTCAACCACATACCCCAATCCGGTAGATTTTCATAAAGTCTAAAACACTGTACTTTATTCATAAATAATAATTTCACTGTATTTAATAGTTACTTCAATATAATTTAACGTATACCTCAGCCACACCAACGCGTAGACGGGTCTGCTAGTCAAAATGTATGTTTAATCTTTCCCACATGACATAAAACAGTAGACTTGGACTTTATAAGAAATGTATAATTATTACCTATATTACAACATACTTTTTCTTACTTTTAAGTATGATCTTTACATTTTGGTGACCTATATATAGCTATTTATAAGCTATTTATATAATTAAAAATTAGTATGTTATTTGATATATTTTTGATTGTAGAGGTATAGTCTATATGTTTTAGTAAGCATATTTTCATGTTCTGCTTTGTTTTTTTTATTTTCATGTCACGCTGTTATCTTTCTTTGCACATCCAATAAAAACTTCTGCTGCAGCTTCCACCTCGAAGACCTGAGGTTTGTAGATTTGTATTTTTATTTTATTATGGTCTCTTAGTTTATGACAACATTGGTTAAATTCCGTTTAACATTATAATACAATAGTCTTTTTGTATTAACTTTAAGTTCATGTTTCTTAACTTAGTTGTCATCAGATTTTTTTACGTGAAACCTTTTTACTTATTTGCTATTTGGTGTTTTACAGGACTTGGACAAACTGGCCGCACAACTTAACGAACTCGGCGTTGTCTCTGGCAATGAGCCACCAAATCGACCGCCCAGGGCGCCTACTAATGGGCAAGGTTGGCTTAGTAGACTTTATTTTTACAAACAGCTTCAGCTACAATAGTACTATATGGATTCAGCGTTACGTTTAAAACATATTTGAAATAGTTTAAGTGCATAAGACGATCTGCATTACCAAAGGAAAAATATATAATCATGTATTTAAAAAAAAAGTTCATTTTTTTTAATTAGAAAAATGGAATTACTTATCAATAACTAGGGTTCCTGCATCGGTTAGACAACGTCCGTATTTTTGTGTATTTTAGCATTATGCACTCTTTGTATAAATAACCTTTAACAACGCCAAATCTCAAATCCATCCATTTGCACAATAATCTTTAAAAAGGAATACAAAAAAATTGTTTGACACATTAATATCAATAATTCTTATCACATCAATACTCTTATCATATCAGCTCTTATATATCAATAATTACTCTTTGCCCCAACCACAAAATGGATTATGGGATGTCTTATTTTATATAATTTAGAAAGAAAGAGGCATGGGTGGATATGACAATTTCACTCTGCATACAAAATGTATATCCATATTCTTTTTTACTTTTTATCAGATTTATGTAAGGTTGCCTTTTTAAGCAGTGTAAACTAATGTAACATGTGCTTTAATAATTTTTTTTTTTATAAGTGTAAATAATTTTGACAGATTACTATATCTCTTAAATTGTTTACTCTTGCTAATTGATTGATTGAGGTGAAATTAATTTCTGATAAATTTCTTTTATATGTGCAAAGCGGTAAAGGTAAAAAATGGTCTGTTTGAGTTTTCAAATTGTTCTTTGTTGCAACAATTAAAATTGAAATAAAAATATTGTATGGGTATTTTTGTAAAAGTTGAATAAAAATAGTACCTACATGTACCCTATTGCTATCTATTTCATTTTAAGTTCATCTACTATCTACATATTTTACATGGATGAATTTTTACTCAAACAATAATTGTACTATAACAGTATTATAAATGACAACATGAGAAAACTAAAGTTTTATAAATATTTTAAATATACAAAATAATATTTAGACAAGTACTCTTGGATGCAGGTCCACCAATGGAGAGGAACCCGCCTGAGCCGCCATTTGATGACTCTGACAGTGACTCCGATGCCGAAGAGAGTGGTGGCAGAGTTCGCAACGACGGCACCCTGCTCGCCAGTGACCCACCGAAACCACTGTAAGCTCAAAATATCTATATCTATATATGTGATCCCTTAACATCATACATTCTCATTCATATTTCATTTGAAATTTCGTCTTTGTGATACTTTATACATATTAGTAATTTGTTTGTTACCTTTTACACTACATTTGATCTACGTTCTTATATCTTTACATTTTTAACGCGAAAATATAGATTGCGAGTTAAAAGAAAAAAAATTATATAATCTATTGATGTATCAAAAAAATTAGAGCACCTTTGATTTTTGTACAAAATGTGTTCTCTGGTGACACAATTTATCCATATAATAGAATAGTTCTTAGTGCACACATAACTAATGCCGACAATTTTCCGTTCTTTTTTTCCGTTGCTCGTTTCTTTATTTTGTCTCGCCCTCATGCCATTCGTTTGGAACACCCACCCCGTCCGTCCCGTCCCTTTTGGTTTTGGTTGGCCTGTCAGCCCGGAGTTCTGCTACAGGCCGGGGCTGGCGGCCGTGTCGGAGGACGGCGCGGCGGCGGGCGCGCCCACCCGCCCGCTGCCCCCCACGCCCGACGACGACGACGCGCACCCCGACCGCACGCTCGTCAAGCGGGTGAGTGCGACTGTACCCGACTGTACCCGACACACGCCGCCTGACGCATAGGCGCTTGCCTCCCACAGCGCTCGACTTAAATGCGCCCCACTGTACCCTCGAATACAACGCAGACCCCATCAGCTGCCAAGTCATCTAAAAGTTTATACCATCAAGCAAATTATGAATACAAGTCGTAACGCACACGCGCTTGCAGGTCCGACACTTAAATGCGCCCGACTGTACCCTCGTATGCAACGCACACGTTGCTCGCGGTTGTACTTTATCAACCGTTAAGTCATCTAAAAGTTTATACTAACAAGTAACTTAGTGTTCAATAATAACGCACAGGCGCATGTAGGTAGCTCGACATTTTAATGCGCCAGACTGTACCTCCGTATACTACGCAAACGTTGATCGTGGCGGTACTTTATCAACCGTTAAGTCGTCTAAAAGTTTATACTAACAAGTAACTTAACAGTTCAAATAGGAACGCACAGGCGCTTGTAGGTCCGATATTCTGTACCCTCATATACAACGCAGCCATCGTTCAGTCATCTAAAAGTTTATACCACCAAGAAACTTATGATATGATAAAATATGAATGTAACTTAAGTCATAACGCGCCAGCGCGTGCAGGTAGCATTAAATTAAAACGCACGCGACTGTACCATCAAGTTCCCATTTCCGTTTTATTAAATGATCTGATGTTTCGTTTTAGTTTTGATACGCATCTGCTAGAACCGTATACGATTCTCAGAAAGCTGAGTAAATTCTCATGATGTTGAGTGCAAGTAATTATGTGTAGTCCACTGTTGCTCACTTCCATTATACCAGCATGTACGGTCGCTAAGAACTACTTGTTTACTAAATTTGCATCACATTTAACCTGACCGTATCTTAACAGAAACATGTACATTTTTGTATTACATCGCCAAATTTGAACTAATTATGGTCTTAAATAAAAGTGCACCGTAAATATAGAGAAATAATCCAAAATGCAGCAGCATTACATTGACTGCATCAAATACAGTTAACTTATTTTATGTATACGACATTTTTTTTATGACGGTTGTGTAACTTGTGAAAGCAAGACTCTTGTACTGGTAGCTATACTAATAAAATATTTATGGTACACAAAACCATATACTAAATTATTATACACCGTACTTATTCCGAGTAGAATATATAATTATTTATCTGATATAGATTCATAACATTGTTCGCTTACAAAATACATGAACAAAGTGCAAATTCGCATGTACAGTCGAATGCAAGTAATTTTTTAGGAAATCAATGTACATAAAAACGAATAACTAGTTTGTGTGCGATTGTACGCGTTGTTTAAATCCGCTATCAAAATATTGCTTGATGGCTTTGAGAAGGCGCATTTAAGTTTAGCGTTTGCTATTCGAATACCTCAGACTGCTACGCCGTTTGAACGTTTTTACTAGCAGTTTGCGGTATACTGTTTATTTCAGCCTATCTGTGTAACCATGCCTCGATGCTCATTCAGATCACTATGCCTATGAGACGCATTCTGAATAAAGACTTTTTTGTATATATGTTATAATTTTAGTATGGGGGTTATGGATTATCAAGGCATATTTCTTCTAATCTAAAGGTGATAAAAATGTAATTTAATTATACTTCAGTTTTTTATCAGTTGTAAACAACTTTCAACATTCACATGCTAATCTCATCACGAAATATCTAAGGCTATATTGACAATACTGACCATAGAGGCTTTATTCGATTGCGTTGATCCCATAACTTTTATCAATAATCTTTTTGTTCAATAAAAACTGTGTGTATTTTTTTTCTGGGGTCGTTTGGCAATAACTAATGCAGTATTAAGTAAAATTACTTTTCTACAATTTCACGCCAAAGTAAGATCAGTGAGCAACATTTACATTGGACTGTGTATAGTTATATTTTAAGTCCCTCATTCTTATTCATGTGTATATTTGCATCGGCTTTTTATTTGAAAAACGACAGAAGGAGAGCGCTGATAGTGATGTAAGGCAATCAGACGTTGACGAAGCCGTTCTACTGAAGGATTGGGACTTTGCTAGATTCTTCCCATCAAAGGTTACGGAAAAGGAGGAGAAAAAGGATCCAACTAAGGAAAGCGAGCAAAAGCGCGCACAACTGCAGCGTCAGTCCAGAATTGAGTTGGAGGATGCTTGGGCCAAATACAAAGCGATCGCAACGCCACCTGCCCGCCACAAACAAATCTTCCAAAAACCCAACGAGAAAACTACCCAAGAGAAACTTGCGGACATGCTCAGATACAAAAAGGACCAAGAATCCGAAACAAACTCACCGAACCGCTTCTTTAGAGGGTTCCGTAGAGAAAATTCCGACCTCTTCCCACTGCCCAGTACGCGGCACTCGGCCATCTACTTCCCAAAACATGAGAATCAAGCGGGCGCTAACAAGCAATTAAGGTCCAGCGGTATATTTAACTCCCGTAAGCAAACCACCAAACCGGTTTCCGGAGAGCCGATCCTCACTGACTTCATGAAGATGAATGACAGTCTGAGGAAGTCTGCCCAATTGGAATCTAGAAAGAGTGCTAATAAAAAGACTTCTAGTAACAATCCCATAGAAGCATTGAAAAACGTCGCTGTATTGATTCGACAGGACAGCGAAAATAACGGAGCCAGTCGGCAGAGCAGCGTTAACAGTGACTCGCCCGCCACGAGCATTTGCTTTAGCAGTAGCACCTCTTTCGAAAAGACCGGCACTCTAGATCTAACCGCTGACACATTGGAGAACAAATCGGAGGAATCCAACAACATGGTCAAACCGCGCAGAGAAAAGACCGAGTCAGACATTGTGTTCAGAAGGAATTGCCATTATAACCGACACACTGACATAACTGGCAGTTGTGGGCAGGAAGCGGTACTCGCACAGGACCAGGTAATTCCTCACTGCTCGGGATAGTTTGATTAATACATACACTTAATCCTGGTTGGGTACGGATTGTCTAACATAGTTTATAACTAACACCCGTAATGCTATTGTCTGTCTATGAGGGACTGTTCTGGTATTTATCGTAGCTAATGGTGTGGCGGTTTGAAGTATTTCTATGTGTGGGAATGGATACTACTAATTTATATGGATTAATAAGTATTTATTAGCTTTACTTGATCATAACATATTCAATATCAACAAATATTTAGTTATTGCTCACACGTCTTACGTTTTGGCGTGACAATTTTTTGATTTATCCTTATTACGTATTTTTTTTACAATTTATATTATAGTAGCTCTTCGGTACGTCGATGTAGATTATGTAGATACCTCCTGAGATTGGATTTAAAATGAGAAACTTATTCGTATTGGGACTATAATTATGTATGCATTTATTCATTGATACCATGGACAATAACATGCGCTGCATCCACATCTAACAAAAATATTCGTAGCCACCATTAATTCTACTAACTTCTTAATTCACGATCTGTGCGCGACTACCGTCTTCCTGCCGAGAGATAAAGAAAAGCCGAGTGAAAGTATTAGGAAGTCTGTGCCATTAAAATCTTATGACACTTAACACTATTTGGGAATGAACGCCTAACGATATCACAGAAGCTGGAATAAAAGAATCAATTGTTCGTTTTATTTTTGTGAATGTGTTTTTTTTTCCAACTGCATGTTTTTGGCTATCGCGTTTGTGTTTGTCGCTCTGTGCTAAGCTCGCAACATCACCGATGTAATATGAGCTAGTTTAACGGTTAACACGCAAAGGGAACATGCCGTCAAAAAGTCTAAAAAAAATATATCAATTTAATATATCAGAAGAAACGATAAAGAGCTTTTATAAAAAGACTGCATGTTCCCTTTGTTTATATGTCAAAAATTCTGTAAGTGATGTTAATGTTTGTCAACTTATTTCATATTTAGATTACATTAATTAAAGTTCTTTTTTTATTATTCAATAACATTTCATGTCCTGTTACTTAATTTAGTAATTTTGTGTCATTTTATATGGTACGCACGACATTCATTTCGCTAAAGTAGCATAGACAATCTTAATCTTCATATTACAAACGATAATAATTTTTATCATAAGAATACTTAGTACATATATTTTACTTTATATAAACAAATATAAATAGAAATGTTTGCCCTTGTATACGCTAGAAAGTTTTATTACATATAAATAATACATTTTTATAGTTTGGTAGGTTAAGCACATTCCTAACGGAAATAAGTCCATCAATGGTATTATAGTGCAGAATGGAATACTATTCTATCCTGTGCTATAACGTGCCTTTAGAAGACGGGAAACATTACAGGCGAACCGATCAAGCGGCGCCAACGAAGGTAGTGGATCACGGACTAGTTCTGTACTCCCCGATTTGCTCAGTCAAGCTGGACAACCCACTACACCGCCGCGTCACGACAAATCTACCAGTGAAGAGGTAAGATACTCGGTTATAATAATATGCCCTTAATAATAAAATACCGTTGCTACATCATTTCGACCATCGTACAATGCGCTAGTCAAGACCAGATTTGCAATATTACCCGCCAATAGTAACGCTGTTAGACACAAATATTATATTATGTTAGTTTAACGAATATATTTATTTTCAAAATATACTAAGTATTACGTTATATTATATTAATATTATATTCGCCATACAGCTTAATAAAGTGTGTTACAAATCGAGCTAGAACCCATTTTTACTTACAGTGATATTCTCATTATTTAACATCATAATGGGGCCTTCAACACCATGTATTATTCTATGTGTTATTGTAAAAACATTAACCTCTTAAGTTACTTTTTACAAAAAATGTGTAAATCGTGAATATGTTGACAAGTCTGCATTCATATTTTTAAAGCAGCAAGCAGCCCTCTTTATCACTTATATTATTTCTTATGTATATCTTTTATTGGTAATTTCTGTATATTCTTTAGTGTTATACGCTTTTGAGTATGAATGAGATTTACTAACAATGAAAAATATATTTAAAAAAATAATTCTTTAAAAAATGGGCTGCATTTAAATGCATTTACAAATTTTATGTAAACCAGAATGGAAATTTTATAGATTATCAGCACCTGCTATGCATCTGTTTTTGAATTTATGTTCTATTTTAAAATAATCTAATTTAGTACAAAAGCACTTAATTTGTTTATATAAGGCTATATTAGATAAGTTAGGCGCATATTAATAGTTCTCAAGCAGCCCCGCAAAGTGGGTCGAGACGCGTTAACTTTCGCGATGTCAGTAATGGTGGTGTGCTCTATACAAATTTCTAACTTTATATTTTTATTTTTTTTTTTTTTTTTTGAAAACCAAATATTTTCCATAAATTTGGTTTTATATAGGGACGTGATCAACTATTGTTATCTATCAATTAAATATATTTGCAAGCATTACTGGCAGGTGTCCGTACTCTATAAAATTACCTCCGGAATTCAAAAATCAATTTTTAAATATCAACTATTGGGACGTGAGTAAAGCGATACATCCACAAATTTGTGCTGGTGGCCCCGTTAAAATCACAATATTCATTTGGTGCTATTAGTGTATAATAGTATTAATGTGATAATGGTTGTCAATCATGCAAACATCCTGGAGCCACGGTCGGTGACCTGTTTGCAGACAGCTGTTAACACTGCGTAAGTACGAAAAGAATTGATGCAACGAGAAATGCTTTCATAATGGTTACAATAGGCTGTTGTTTGTCTCAATAGTACTATCACCACCTTTCTTGTGCATTTACATATTTAGATATTGTGCTTCTTATATATATATATATACATATACTTTACCATCTGTCAAGTTATGTATCAATCACATTTAATATTTACCCTTCATGTAAATCATATGCTTTGTGCTAATATGAAATAACTTGACGTTCATCCATATACACAGTCGGAACTGTTTTTATGTTTATATATCTCTATTTATCCAGGATTAGAATATGTATGGTTAAATGAAGTAGTAATGTTACATGATGATTTTTTTTTAACTATGTATAGGGTACCAGTTTATGTAAAACATTTGATTCAGATTTTAAAATTTTCATTTGTTCGTAGAAATTTGGGTTCATTGGTTTCTTGCCTAAACAAAATATGGTTTCTTAAGCCTTATTGAATTACCTACTGAATTATTTTTAATTTGAATTTTACCGGTTCCAGATCCTTTTTGCAATTTCGCTTTAAAATTTTGCAATCTGGTTTATGAAAAGGTTCTTATTTTCATACAGGAAATTATACAGATTGATTGGTGAGCCACCAACGATATTAAAGGAAAGCACTCAGTACTCGATGGCCGTCATATTTATGAATTGCGTAATATTTTTTTAAACTTTACATTATGTTTACTCAGTGGTAAACCTATAATTAGTTTTAATAATAATTTTATTCTTCATATATAAGCCATACATATAACGTCCTTGAATATTGAAAGGGACTCACCAGTCATCTTGTACTTTACTACTTTCGTATAATGAAGAGACTTTGCTACCCATAATGTCGAAAAATTTCACAGTAATTAAGCTAGTTCCACTGTTGCCATTTGAATTTTATTTACATTTCATCTTTCAAACATCGCTTTGACAATTGTATGGCATTTAATTATGCGAAAAGAATTAGTTCCCGAGCAATAAATATTATAAAGCTAAAATAGCCACTACCTTGTAATTTATAAGCCATAAAAGGTGAAATAAATTTGGTAAAATGCCCATAAAAATAACATTCATCTATTCTTGAACAAAAGAGCAATAAATGAAGGCAGACATATTATATTTCATTAAAATATAGTTTACACAATCAAAGTACATCATTAATATTCCAACAAAAATGGTGAATGTCTAGAGTTTATCTTTACGTTTTCATGTGACTAAAAAAGTTTTAATTCATGCACATTGTACTTCTTTTGCATAATATTATGTTTCAAAAGCCACAATTTCTGAGCATGTTGTCCCCACACAGTCAATCATTGAATGTTTTAATTTTAAACTACGGAAAAGCTAAGAATATTACATCATCTATTTTCAATATAAAGTTTAGAACAGACTGTACAAATAAGGATGTACATTATAAAAATCTTAATCATATAGTAAGGATAATAAACCGAGTCTTTATGTACTTTTTTTTAAGAAATAGTTAAGATTTTATTACCATTATTGCCTGCTCTTTCTTACGAGAAATTATGCCATCGCGAATTTGTAGATAATAAATAAAAAAAGCCATTAATAACTTTCCGTTCATAGTTGAAATGATGACTAACTGGGATATGGAATTATTTTGACTAACACATATCATCACTTATGTATAGGACTTTGATAACGGAATACTTTTAGACTATATTGTTTTTAATTCAATTCCAAAAAATATATATAATCGATATTTAAGCCACCGCTAACTGGGCTTTTCGTTTATTTTACTTACAGTACAGACAGGCCATTGCCGGTGGCACTCCCGCGGCCCATCACCACCACCATCCCTTGCCCTCCTCCGTCCAATCGACTCCATCCAAATCGTTCGTACAGGGGGCGGCGTCCCCCCACCCCTTGCAACATTCCCCTTCCAACTCCTCCGTGGGCTCCCAGCAACAGTTCCTCCCCTTGCAACAGAAGCAGCGGTCGTTCCTCACGTTCGGCTTCGGGGCGGGTTCCACTGGCAGTGGCACCGGCGGCTCCGGGGGTAATGCGTCACGCCGCGAGAGTCACGTCAACGTGAACGTCACGCCCACGGGACACGATCTGTCCTCCGATACGCCCGAGATACGCAAATACAAGAAGCGCTTTAATTCCGAAATACTCTGCGCAGCCCTGTGGGGTTAGTAAATTTAATAAATTATAAAAATATTTTCATGGAATCGAACTTTATAGAAAAGTCTTAACATGAAAGTTAGTAAGTTATAGGAATTTAATAGTTTAAACTGTACACCACATATGTGGGTCTTATTAGATAGAAAAATAAGTTTAAATTCCGAGAAGTTTACCACTACTACTTTAAAAATAATAATACATCAAAAAAGATATAATTGGCTGGACAATAATTATCATAAGGTTGGATTTGTATTATTATAAGGATTATTGTAAGGATTAACATTTATTGGTTATTTAAAAGGAAGTCTATAACTCGATTTGTTCATGTCGAATCGACGAAGAAAACATTTAAGAAAAATTTTAAATGTTAGCCAATGCTTAAATTTCAAGTTAAAAATAATTTGATTGTGATTATTTCAGGTGTGAATCTATTAATTGGAACAGAAAATGGTTTGATGCTACTTGATCGTTCTGGTCAAGGAAAAGTTTATCAGTTGATCTCACGACGCCGCTTCCAGCAAATGGAAGTGTTAGAAGGACAAAACATACTTGTGACTGTGTCTGGAAAGAAAAATAGAGTACGAGTGTATTATCTTAGTTGGCTTAAGTCCAAAATCTTGCGCACTGATGGTGTTAGCGATGTGAGACTTTGTTTTACTTCAATTTTTTAATTTTATAAGATATTTTATGT
>JAOCPS010000023.1:1914853-1925519 GCA_025505425.1 Graphium colonna | reverse complement strand
AGCACTTCGCGTTCGACTGGCGGGTCGCATGCTGCCGCGTCCAGCGCCAGCTCCAGACGCGCCCTGGCGGCCCCCAGACAGCGGCCCTATGCGCGTTTTATTAATTTCCATCAACCATTTGTTGATGGGCGACTACTATCAGGAGATGCCCAGAACCGGTACCGTTTTCATGGTTTGGCCATTAGCACATACGGGCCATTGCACCCTAAATTATGCCGTGGCACGGTACAAACACCTCTTAGCAAGGTGCTGACTGACTGACCGCACCTGCACCGGTGAAACAATTTTGTGTTGTTTCACTGATGGGCGGTAGGGTCGTCAAAATTATAATTGGAATGAAAATAAATATACATACTTTATGCGCACACAAGAAACATATGAATACAAAAAGAGACCAAAAAAAGTTATATTTAATCAGAGTCGTCCATACTACTATTTTAGCCGTCGTCAATGCTATCATCACCTACATTAATTACAAGTTCGTTTTCTAAAATATTATCTATTTTCACATCTCTTTAAAAACCTTCTCTTAATAATTTAACAGCCTTTTTCCAGTCTCCTTTAGTTACATGTTCACAAGATTTTCTCTAAGCTCTGATATATGTAGTTTAGAAAGTTTCTTAAAATTTTTTGACTAACTTCACTACATTATTGATGATCATTGACAATAAAGAAAGTAATTTGCTTCTTCAAATTATTAATTAATACGAAACTTCATAAGTGGACAAACGTCAAAACGGCCATCATAACATGCCGTTATTGTAATGTCCTAAACATATAATAACATATTACTTTTCTCTATGGTCCTAAATTAAACCCAGGGTGACTAATGGCCGAAATTAAATTTTCTCAGTATCGAATTACTCAAAATTTACTCCATTGTGATATATTTTTTGTTGATGAGTGGTAACACTAATCCACTCTTGCCTAGTCACCTCACCTATTGTGCCGTTGGGTTGGTGTTCTTGTCTACATGCGCTTGCTTGTAACCATTTCCGCGTGTTACAAATTGTACGCCATTTTGATCAAAACTAAGTTTCATGGCGGAGGACTATTGGCGTATTTGAAAACAATTGTTTCACCTTTAAGTAAAGTATTATATAACATATAAATAATATTATAACTCCAAAGAGGTAAATAATAAGGAAAAGCTTCAATTCAATGATGGACGGACCAAACCGGGGATTTCGTGGAGGCGGCCGTGGTGTGCCTCCAGGGCTCAGAGGACGAGGTGGATTCGATATGAGGGGACGGTAAGTAGTTTTAAGTACTTCTTACCAGTACATTTCTATTAGTTTATTATTTTATAATTGCAACAAAGATGTCTGCCTAGACGTAGATGAGGTTATCCGTTTTTCTTTTACATGCGATTATTAATGTATAAGTTATAATCATGTATCAAGTTACCGACGTGATTCACATAGCGTAACAAATAACTGTTTAATTGCTGTTTCAATAATAAATTAAGTCACAAATATTGAGTGTGTTCTTTTTATATGTTAGAGGCGGACCGGGCATGAGAGGTCGTGGCGGTCCTCTTAGAGGCGGACCTGGGCCGCGTGGTGGCCCTAGAGGTTTTAGAGGTGGTCCAATGCGCGGTGGTGGCGGGGATAGAGGCGGTCGTTTCCCGCCTGGTCCACAGGGTCCTGGACCGCATCCTGTGCCTACTATCGAAACCAGAGGCGGACCACCACAAAGTGAGTATGAACAGTAACCGAGAAGTTAAACGTATTATATGTAAAATGCTGTTATTTATTTGAATATAAGATAAATATAAATAAATTCTAGAAAGAATATGTTATCAAATAAATTATTGTAATTATTTAACTTCCCTGTGAACCGACTTCAACAAATTAGTCCAGTCACTTAAGTGTTAACATAGTTTTGAGTCCCATCTCCGACACTAGAGAAATTTTATTTAAATGACTGAGGCAAATGGTAAGCATTGAATCCATCTAGTTACTTGAATGCACATCTAAATGTTTCGAAGCCCGTAGTTAAACTGTTCTATTGAGTAAACTGGAGAGGCTGTTAATTGTTTGTCCAGCATATTTTTGTCATTTAATTTGGAAGTGATATAACTGGCATATTGATTGTCTTAAACTACCACTAGTTTGGTGAGAAACCCAATACTGACCCAAGAAGAGCCACCGGGTAACAAACTCGGGGGGACCAATATTTTTTTAATGAGAATTTTTATTAACATAAACCGTATATAACATGCAATATGTTTTATTTGGCTTGAAATTCTAAATTTAATACAGGAATTTGCTAGAAAATATGTTTTTATCAAGCAAATTATTATCATATCTACTATTTATTAGGAGGAGCATTTAACAATAGGGGTGGACCTGGTGGAATGAGGGGACGAGGTGGTCGTGGTCGTGGGGACTTTGGACCCAGAAATGATAGGGGTGGTGGAAGGGGCATGCCTATGAGAGGTAAGGTCATCTATTAAAATATGTAAAATTTGTATTTATTGGTAACTAGGTAATGCCTGTAGTCTCACCTACATAAAATCCTGTAAATTTTATTAAGAAATTATATTTCTTGACAATAATTAGATATTCTGGGTCAATAACCTGATAACAACAGCAGAAATTTAATATCTTTAAATATATGTTGACATACATAGATTGTCCCCAATTTGTTTTGGTATAAGTTAAAAATGTTAACATAAGCTATTTATAACAGACATGTTTATAAGAGTGAAGCGAGAATGTTAATATGTCCAGTTTAAAAAAAAAGGAAAATATTGTAGAAATTCTTTTGGACTGTGCATCTTGAAATATTATTTTTATGCCTGTTATAACATAAACAATATTTTTTTTTAATTTGGTTAACCACAATAAAATATTTTGGCCATTGTCTAGTTGTATCTTTATTTCAATTTATATTCCTCTCAATTTCTAATAATTTTATCAAAGAATATATTTTATCTTCAATAGGTAGAGGGGGTAGAGGCGGCCCGGGTGCACCATTAAGTGGACCGTTAGGCGGTGGTCCCCCACCCCATGTGGGTCATGGACCCCCAGCCCCCATCCCCAGTGGACCTCCCATGCCACCCAGAGGAGCACCCCCTGTACCTCATCAGCCCATAATACCATCAAATCAGGGACAGGGCCCGCCATTCAAACGTGGCGGTGGCCCCCCACATGGAGGTGGACCACCCAAGAGAGGAAGGTTTGTATATTATATAACTGAGATTCTTTCGTTAGTTTTTGCCAGGTCCAAGCTTCACTTTCTGAATTAGTTATATTTATCTAGCAATTAAATAAATAAAAATAATTTCTTTAAATTGAATTAATATTCGTTACTCAGTCAATGGTAAATCAAATAAGGTAATTTACTACATCTGATATTGCTTGAAAATATTTTTATTGATAGTAAAAGATAATTAAATTTACCAAATAAAACATGAGGAGAATTTTTAAAATTATTTTTTTGTGATAATATAAAAAGAACAATTAACCTATTTGTTGCATTTGTATTCTAATTTGTTAAAAATCACTTGAAGAGTTTACTTCACTGGGAATAATTCAAGCAAAACTACTAATTTTAATGATACATAATTAAATAAAAGTAATGTAATCCATTGCTTTGATTTAATTATGTATAAATAATGGTGATATAATCAAAAATACTTTCTATTAATAAAATTAACGAGCTGTCATTTTGTAACTCATAGATTAGTTATTTTATTTTAAATTCTTTGCAAATACAAATCTACAAAGGTAAATTTTAAAATCACTTGCTTATTCAGATTCGATGGCCCACGAGGTGGAGCGAATTCCAGACCTCCAATGCAAGGAGGGTATCAACCTCCTGCTCATAATCCACAGCAGTCTAATGGTTATGGTCCTCCTGCGTAAGTAATTCTATGACATATTTTAAGACTATATTTTGAAATTGAAGTTAAAATCCATATTTAATTTTATAAATTTCTAATGATGATCCACAATCTTGATAGGAATGTGCCGTCTGATACATATATGACGTTAATTTTTAATCTGAGAAAGATAACAAAAATAAACTTATTAAAAAAAATTGTTCTTTACTTATGGGTCATAATTTGTCTGAACAGGCACACAGGTTATCAACCATATGAACAACCAGCTGTGGAACCATTCACACCACCATCATACAATACATCTAGGTAAGTTTATGTTTGTACAATAGGAAAACAATTTATTTGCTCATGTATGATGAAAATTTCTTGATAGGAATTGCCGTCTGATACTTAGATGCCGATACTTTGTAATCTGAAATATTAGCATTAGATAATCCTCGCAGTCTTCTTCTATGCAATATTGTTACAATTAATTTGTTTTTCAGTTCATATCAGAGTAGCAGCTATTCAGCACCAGCCCCAGCACAAGCAAACTCTTATTCAAGTGGTTATGGGTCAAACTATGGTTATTCCACGGGTGGACAAGGCAATTATGAAAATAATGGATATAGGTTTGTATTTATTTAAATATAATTCAATAAGAAGATTATCCGAACTTTGTTAATTGTGTTGCCATGTCTTTCTTTTATTTACTTTAATAGACATTGCTGGACTGTTCATACAATGTTTTTATTTTTTTTAATGTTATATTGTATCTATAATTGGTAGGACTTGTCTAATACAGTCACAGTCCAACAAGCTATAGACACAATATAGCCAAATACATAACTATTATGTATCTCTTTCATATGGCCTATTAATAAGTCTTATTTCATATAGGGGACTTAAAGTTTATAACCAACTTCAAAAAAAGTGAAGGTTTAATTGAACTGTTTGTTTTATTTACATATGTATGTTTGCTGCCTTCCCTGCAAGTTATTAACGGATTTCCAAAATTCTGTTTGTGTTTTAAAGAATATAGTTACAAAATGTGGTATATAATTTTCATGAAAATAGATACCAATAGTTTCTTTTAAATAAAAATAACAGAAGAAATTGTTTCATGGACATACACTTCTAAGTGTTTACAGTTAGATCTATTGTTTCCTTTAAAATAATAATCATTTATAAAATAAGAAATAAGCTCATAGAATACGGTATTAAAACAGCCTTGTATTTTAGTGGTGGCACGGGCGCTGTAGGTGGAGCAGGCGACGCGGGCTATGGGTCCGCCGAGGCGGCGTATGGGGGTCCTGCACCCGCGTATGACTCGTATGCGCAGCCCGCCTACACCTCTTACCAACAGCCCCAGTCGCAGTACTCCAACAGCTATGGTAAGTACCAGATATATTAAACTTATGCAGCACAGTTGTGTTCATAGCCTGTTACTTAACTTAAAAATAGGGAGAAAGTAAACAATAATTTTAGCTATACATATATGACGAGATTACGAGCTACTCTAGACTTAAGTAAAAAGCACCCAAAGGTCAATTATCTGTAGTCTGTTCCAATTACAACCAATTAGGAACTGTAGATCAGTTATACAAAAAAAAGGCCCATAAAATAAAATGAAATCAAATAGATAGGTAATATGGTCCTGTAAGATTAAGTCAATTTCTGCTAATATTTTGCAATTTATTAAGAGTTATATTAAGTGACAATTGAGACTTACGTCTACCTTTTATAGTATCTATAACATGGAATATGGAACAGATTATGGCTGTAGTATCAAAAATAGATAACTAAGGATGAGTTGGACTGCAGTGTACAAATATAACCATAATTTTATTTAAAATTAGTTATTGACATCTTTCATTAAAAAGTTGAAATACCTTGAATGTTGAATATCCATATAAAAATAAGAAAGAGAATACTTTACGGCTATTCTTTTGAGTAAATAATTGACATCTTTCTATGAGATTTAATGTGTAATGATTGGTTGAATATTATATGAATGATTTTTTTTTAATACATCGTATTTACCATAAATCTGATTATTTTCATTAGCACATAAGAAAAATACCAAATAAATATTTTTTCTTTAATAGTATTTGGTCTAATTACTAACTAAAGAATATCTTTTGTGGAATAAGTTTTGAAAAAAAGAATTATTTAATATCAAATAAAATAAGAATTTTCAAAAGTTACAAAAAGTTTAAATATATTTACATGTTATAAGACTTTGTGTGGCATTATTATAAACAGATTTTTCATATTTGGATTTTGGGATAATGTCTTATAAAAAATGTAGGCTAGACATAATTACTTATTATCATGAAATTCCTTTTAGGACAAAGATACAATGTATTTAGGAATATATACTATGTTAGGAAAAACGAATAAAATTATTATTCACACGTATTTATATTATGGCATACTGTATTACAGAAATAACCTGGTGTTTAAATAAGCAGTAATTTTTTGCAACTATCTTAAGTATCTATCTAATTGTTTACATTACAGGCAGTTGGTGATCTGTTTGACTAAAACAGAAAATATTTGCGTCTATATGCCACACACGAAATAAAGTAGCTGGATCAAATATTTGAAGCTTATGGATTCATTTTAGTTTATTTGCATTAATATATTTAAGAATTAGGTAAAATAAAACAATAAAAAATTAGGAATAATTTCTTACAAGCCTGACAAGAATGTAGAATTGAATTTAACTTGATAGTAAAAAATTATAATTTAACAGAAAAGTTTTGTAAAATGTCATTATTTTTATATAACTTATGTCAATCTCAATTTGTTTTAAAATTCTAGTATATAATTATTCAGTGACCCTCAAATTTAGGTTAGGAAATACCATGATGTATTTTTTCGACATTATTTGTAATACTGGTATGTAGGTACCATTATGTTTTAGATCTTAAGGACGCATTTCGTAATAAAATTATGGAAGATTATATTGTGTGTGATTTATTTATAAAAATCTAAATAGATACTCAACTATCAGAAAGTGGATATGGGTCACTTACAGGCAAAATATATCCTATAGTTAAAAAGATGTCCTTTATGTAAATAAATGCTTTAAGCATGCAGTAGAAGGTACCAATATAAGTGAATGCTTAAATAATGAATGGATATACAATTTAATACAGTTTATTAATTTAATATAAAATTATAATATATAATACCTAGAAATATATAATAATTAAAGAAATAGAGATGGTAACATATTAGATCATAAAAATTTGACAATAATAAATATATAGGAAACAAAGTACATGGGCAGTATATTATTAAGTTGTTTGTTACAACTTTGAAATAAATGAATATTTTGTCGCATATATTATTACTTAAAAGAAGCTGCTCATGCTTAACAACATAGTTACATTAGTTATTGGTCCTACAAATACAAATAAGGCTGTTTACCAATAGTATTTAGCAATCAAATCATGCAAAAGTATTTTGGAAAAATTAAATAATTTTGTTGATTTTATTTGCTATAGTAGGAATTAATATGAAAAAATTAAGATAATTTTGCATCTTCGCCTAGTTATCTAAATTAGCCAAATGTTTTTGCAATCTTGTTATAAACAAGCAGATATATTTTTTGATAGTATTAAGAAAGCAGATCATGTTTTATTAAAAGCATTTAAAACTATTACCAAGTTGATTTCAAGTTCTGATTAATTTTGAAGAGATTTACAAATAAATCAAAGGAATATATAAAGAAACAATATAATTAAAACTATTTGAAATTTAAAAAAAAAGTAACTGCACAAAAGGAAGCCAGACCCAAATGATGTATAATTCACATATATTTCAGTACGAGGTTTGAAGATAATATGTATAAGTATCACAGGTAATGGCTATTTTACTATTTTTAATACTTAATAGTTTAAAATGGACAAATAATGTGTAAGATAAATATTGAACAAACCTGAGGGTTACATATAGCAAGTATTGTTGTTCGAAAGTATTATTTAGTTACATATAAGTCCACTCAAGTTGTGCTAAGGATAGAATCAACAGAAAATACAATGGTGTCAATATTTGGAAAGCTATTATCACATATGGTTATACACTGTATAGATAAGTAAAGTTAAATATAAGTTAAGAAACATAGATAAATATATTTCTACAAAAATGCCATTGGAAAGTTATAAGATAAATATACATTTAAACGGAAAATATTATCTGCGATAATTGATGTCAACTGCCTTATCAAATATAAAATGTTTTTTATTACCAAAAGACAGTTTTGTTTCAATTTTGAGGTAGAAATTCGGAATTGAAGTGCTTCATTGAAATAAAGTGAAAACCATGATGTTAGATGGATGTTATAGAATGATAAAATATATTTTAATATAAAATGACTAAATTGTTTACCACTAGTCATAGTCTGAATAGAAATCGATTTTATTACATTAATATTGTAGTTTCTACTGTCTGTTGATAATGCATATGACTTTTAGATTAATATCTTTTTATAATTTTAGGATATGGATGAAATAGCTTGAGAAGGAAATAAACAAGCCTTTAAAATATTTTTCTAACATTTGAAAGAGAATTCTTTCCGAAGAAGAAGAGGCAAGTGTGGCAAGGTGTTTGTAACAGGTATGTAATTTTATGTTTCATTCCACCATATTCATTAGAAAATATTAAATCTGCACATTTTTTCCTAATAAATGCCAAAAAGGCATTGAAATATTAAAACCTCACATTTTTAGTCTAAAACTTGTTGTCAGTCTTGCTAAGCTTAAGAAAGTTATTAGTATTTAATAATTATTTTTTTTGTTTCAGGTACATCAAAAGCAACTGTGTAAAGCATTGTAAAATAAACGATTTGTGTTTATATAGTTTCTTTTTTTTAATACCCTTTATAATTTGTAATAAAGTAATAAACATACTAATAAAGGTTTTAGATAAGCTTTAATTTAACAGGAACAAGTACCATATTCATTTTTATAGTAATCCGATTATGGTAAACAATCTTTATAAAATTTAAGTTACATTGAAGAGAATATTATATGTTTTATGTAATTTTTAAAAAATGCCACCAAACCAATGCAATACGTACTTTAGTAATAAAGTTTTTTTTTAGTCCAGGTATTTCGAATATTAATTCATAAGGAAAAAGGTTTTCTTGTATACCATAAGTCTAAAATGGTATGACAAAGGTATTACTTATTACATTTTAAAATGGAGCAAAGCGGTTCTGTAGTGTTACGGTGCGTTACGTTATTACGGCCTTTTTCAATTCGAAATTGTGCATGTAAATTCAAAATACTCCAGTAACAAAAAACGTGCGCTGAAGGCCATGAATTTGACTGTCAATAAATTGTTACATATAATTCAAAGTATTCTTAAATGTACCAGTTTACGAGTGCTATAGAATTCAAATTATTTTTTTTATGTGCAGAAAGAGATATTAAAAATATAAAAATTATGTGTCCAAAGTTCTGTACAAATAACCTTCATACATAATTCGCTTCTCGGCATACATACGTCTTACAAATGTGACTACCACAATTATTTATTTATAAAACACGACATTAAATTAAAGACCATTCAAAAATTGTTGTGACTAAAATGAGAACATAAGACATTGTACTTAAAACTCCAAACAATCATTAAAATCTCAAAATGAATGTATCAAAAAATAAATAATATATTAAAAAGTTAAAATGGTCAATTTAATATAAGTAAAGTAACTATAAAAATGTAATGATTATCCGAATGAAAAGTCTTACAATAAAATGGTTATATGGATCAAATAAATAACAATAATGAACATATTTTAGTCCCAAGATTAAAAAAAGTTAAAACGTTATTAAACCAAAAATTGCATATATCTTATTAATTGTATTGCTTGTCAACGAATTCTTGCACTGTATAAAAACAGTGGTATATGAGCCATTGTTAAATGTGTGCTGAAAGAAACCGAACCTTAGCTCTCGGAATTTCTTTCGGTATTTTATTATAGACTTTAATGTACAGTGTACAATTTTTGCTAATTAAGGCTGTTATACGCATAGGCATTCTAGGGCGAGTTTTGCCACTTAAAATATCAACGACGGAAAACGTATTTGCTGTAAGCCTCAAAACATGAACTTTTCGCCAGATTCCAAACTTTTCAAAAAATAGAAAAAAAATCGTTACATAGTCGGTCATGAATTTTAAAACATATTCTTAATTTTGTTTCCGAGACTTACGCGAATATTAGACATTTTTAAATTAAACAATTTTACGGATTTTGTCGCGGTTTATTTTTAAATTTTATTACCCGACGTTTCGAACCCTTTACAGCTATCATGGACACGGGTACTTCTTCTTCTTTTACTTATTATGGTACTTATTATGCTGTGAGCCATAAATTCTATAATTATATTCATTATCAGTATCATTGTCGAATGTTTTGAATAAGTGAAGGTATTTTCTAACAAATATACGAATGTCATTAATATAAAAATAACATAATTTCATTGTCTTAAAAAGCCGAATGCCTAGCAAATAATCTAAAACTGCCCTATGTAGCCTTCGCGAACACATTCATTCTGAGTCTGATTTAACGGAAACTGAACTTTAGCTATTAGTAAGTAGTAAGGTAACTCAACCAGAGTTACCACCGAGAACTATTTTTGATGTGGAGCGGGGCCAGTTTCGTTGTTTTCTCGCCTCCCTCTTAATATTAATACATGGGATTCTGCCCTTAGGGCAAAACCATAACAAAAAAGGGTCGACTACCAAGAAAAGGCGCTGTACCTCGGTTAAACGAATGTTTACTTTGTTTAGTTAGTACGTTTGGACTGTTCATACTGTGCATAC
>JAOCPS010000023.1:1864809-1885064 GCA_025505425.1 Graphium colonna | reverse complement strand
CTCTCTATTGAAATTTGGATGTTTCTTGATTTCAATAGCCTCACGAATCATCCTTGGCAGGAATCGGTGTTCTTTTGTGAGGATTTTTGGCCTATCAAATGATGTAATGGTTGGGCCCTTTCATAGTGTGTTCACAGTCTGCAGTTTGAAGAGTTTGTTTCTTTAGAATTCTTTTTTTTTATATAGAAAAAGGAAGGCAAACGAGCAAGCGGCTAACCTGATGGAAAGTGAGCCACCAGAAGAGTTGCAAGAGTGTTGTCGGCCATTGAGGTAGGAATAGGCTCTCTTCTTGAATGTCCCTAAATCGTATCGGTCCGGAAATACCGCTGGTGACAGTTGATTCCACAAAGGTGTCGTGCGTGGCAGAAAGTGTGACGGCGGAATCTCACGGTAGTGGGCTGCCAATCATCAAGGTGGTAGCGATGGTATTTAGTGGTACGTTGCGTTGTACGCTGTTGTAACTCTTGTCTGAACGACCGTCCATTTTTTACTGTATGAAATTGGATACGACTTTCACTGTTTTATTGGTGTCTAACTTCGAATCTCGTGTATTTTTCATTATAACACACCCTTTTGAAGCCGATAAAAATTTGAAAAAAAATTTTAGGTTTGGGTATCGTACGAATCGGGTTTATGTAATAATAAAATGTCAAATAAAACCGTAAGCAACGTTTGTTATGCTGCAAACAAAATAAAATTTTACTTAAACTTTATTTTCGCTCATTTGACGGTCATTTTTAAACGACAAAAAAAGGATGAAGGATCTCAATTCGAATATTTCTATTTGTTTTTTTTTGTGTACGTTCGCGCATATCTCCCGCATTTAAAAATCTTTTTTTATCTGATAGGACATTCTTTCCAAATAGTCTCATAATATTTCCAGTAAAATATGTTCAAAAGTTTTTCTTTAAAATTAAAAATAACAAAATTGATGTTATGTATTTCCGTCATTTATTAACCAATTTCAAAAAATATTTTTAATTCGATAGGGCATTTTTCGTAGATAGTCCCATAATAATTTCAAAAAAATCGGTTTATTACTTTGTTATTTAAATAAAAATAAAAAAAAATGTGAATGTTCACACATATCTCCGCAACTTATCAATTGATTTGAAAAAAAAAATTATATCTGACACACTTCCACAATGTTACTACAAACATTTTATAAAAATCGGATTAGTAGTTTGTTTTTAAAATCAAAATAACCGATATGTTTAGGAAGCACACTTTAAGGCGTTTGACTTTGTAATTTTCTGTGAAAACAAACTTGCCATTACAAAAGTCTCGATACGCGAACCAAAACCGTTGGTCGCCCTACACCGCGATAGTCCGGTAATCAGCAAGACAGGCCGAGCCGGTCGAGTCAGTTTACATTCGCCACCAAGAGAGTCGGCTCGCGCTCGACGTTTCCATCAAACTTACGTGAGAATTCAACCAATTTAGTTACAATTTTACAATAATTTGTTCGTCGTTTTTCACCAGCAGTATCCACGCGCGTGTGGGACAGAAAAAAAGGTTAGTAAAGCTGTATTATTAAAGATCTGTATCAATTAACGGTGTAATATACATTCTTGTTTGCACGCAATGGCGGGGTGTCGCGGATTTTACGCGAGGCCTGCGTTGACACTTATCGTTTATAGTTACACCCTTTTACATTAAGGTTTTGTTTTTTATTATGTGACGTCACGAAAATTTTCTTTTTTTGCCACACATCGTTTGGGCTCTTGATTCTTATATGTGTCTTATATTCTGTGACTGTAATCGACCACTTTTTAACATCTTTATATGATATCATATTTAAAATTAAATATTATATAGAGTTAAAGTAAAATAATCATTTAAGAATGAATCTTTAGATAATAATAAAATCACAACAAGTTTTCTCATAATAATATTCAAATCTTGTTAGTGTTATTATAGGTGTTTAAAAGTTCAAAATAAAATTTTGATGTTCAAGTAAAAATAAAAACTGCTATTTTAAAAATAATTTCTCTTTAAATTAATGATTAATTTAAATGTACAGTTACATGCTCTATAAATTTTGCAAAAATATTTTTAGTGTTGCCTTTAATAAGAACAATTAAAACATTTTAGATTTAAATTTTAATTACCAAATGGTTATAAATAGGAAGATAAACTTATAGCAATAAATACAGCAAATGTCACTATTATTTTTTTTTTATTAAAACACCTTAACACAACACCGTAGCCGAATTATTTGTGCAATACATAAATTTTACACTAAAATGTTATTATAAAGTGGGATTCGAATCTATGGCACTTTTTTGACATCTGGTCAAAATCGATCATAAATTGAGTGTTAAGGACATTTAGAATACTTTCGTATTTTTTTACAAAGAATTTGTCTTTTAAAAGTTAAAAATATTTTATCATGCTCTGTACTCAAGAGTGAAAATGGAACTAAGTATGTGCAGGGAGGCTGTTTTTTTTGTTTCTTTTAAGTATTTTAGTAAATTGTTATATAATAAATAAATGAATAAAATTTTGAGTAACTGATTAAAACGCTAAAAATGCTTAATTGTCTATGATAAGTCTTGTGTTCCGAGGGTTGTTTACAAACATAAATTCCTAATATATACATATGTGTTTGTATATGATATTCAAGTACCAAGATCCCAAAAACATATTTAAAGGCCATGCTATTATTGTTTTTTTCGGTGGGAATTGAACCCATATCCCGTGACGCTAAAATCTTACGCTAAAAGACTTAAATGTATCCACAGATTAAAGTATGGTACTCGAGTACTAAATCGTATATTTGACTGTTTCTTTGGGATGGATATAATACTACAAAAAGTTGTCACTTTTTGTAGTATTTTCCAAAGATAAATCGACCACTAGAAATCGATTTCATTTTTTCTATAATATCTCTTTTTTTTTCTATAATCTTTGGACTTAAAAATCATTTCACTCCTTTTAGCTGTTGCCTGTGAGATCACAAGCGGTATAAATAACAACATTCACCCCATAATTGGTTATTTTGGTAAAATATCACGTTTTACGTACATTTTACACTTACAACCTTGTCATATAGGTATATGTTTACATACCAATACAATGAAAAAGAATTAACCAAAATGGTGCAGCTATTTTCAAGTTAAGCGGACATACATATCTATATTTCATATGTACATACATGTAAATAAACCTGCAACCTCGTATCGCTAATTGATAACCCGACCTACGAGGCGTACAGGACCATAAAAAACAATAAAGCAGTCTATTAAATAGGCATTGGCGGTTTCACTGTTTTTTCACTTGCTATCGGTTGTATAACGTTATCGTTGCCTACAATGAGAACGTTATATAACGGATAGCAAGTGAAAAATCACTCAAATGGCCCATGCCTAATACATGTACACAATGCCGGATTAACCATGCCGGGGACCCAAGTCAAAGCAATTCTCGGGGCGCTATACGCGTTTTCAACTTTCTAAAATACTTTTTTTCTACCGAAATGCTAATGATTTATTATTTACAATATGTTACGGCTAAGTTTTTACATGTAAAACGTTTTTAAAATCTTGAATGTTGACATTTTTTGTATCAATATTTTTTTTAAATAGTGACGTTATTGATGCCTTGCATTGTTGTCATGGAATTAACATTTTTTTTTCCTAAATTACATTTTAACTAGCTTAAATTTTTTCCTTGAGGTGCGGGCCCCTAAACAATGCGGCCAGGCAGTTGCCTACTCTGCCTAATGGTTAATCTGGCACTGCATATAAAAAGGTAATATTTAAGATCTTACCTGGTGGAATCTTATAAATTCACGAACTCTCAATATCTGCGTGTGATACCGAGCGGTGCCAGAGTAAAGGCGTTGTATTATCGCCGACACGTTACCGAATATACTAGCGTACATTAGCGCTGTGGAGGAACATTTCTTTTATTTTAAAATCATCTTATTGCTTTTAGCGTCAAAATTATTCATTTCATACTCTACTGTTAAATTAAAACTAGCACGTCTTAGGTGAATTGTCATACTATTACTCGTTAATTATTACATCTGCGGACGTGCTTTTGGGAATGGTAGGTGAGTAGCTTGTGTCGGGCAAATCTCTAGATTAAACTATACTTACTAATAAAAACTACTAATACAGGGTGATTGGTGAGTCACTTTCGATATTAAAGGAAAGCACGTTGTACTCGATTGCCATTATATGTATGTAATAAAATTAGGGGCACAGTTTTAGCTGAAACTTTCTAATAAATGAAGGAAGTGTGACGGTACAGCGCGATGTCTACTCAGCTGAGCACACCGCAGATCATCGACCTTTTTGCCACTCCGGTCACGCCGTGTCCGTAACATGTTTACTCTGCATATACGATCCCTACATATAACGTCCTTGAATATTTAAGATGACTCACCAGTCACCTTGTATAAAAGCGTTTAATATTTCGTGATACTAACATCCAAGAAGCATGACAAATATCGTAAATCCTTTTTCCATATCGGTGTTAGGCGCCACGTTACCAAAACCCACACTGGTTAGAGAGGTGCAAGTAAAATATAGAGCTGTGATGTAACGTGACCTGAAATTAAAATTACGTTAACCTTCACGACATCTAAACGAGCCATAGATATGATCTACGTGCTTATAACGACAAAATGGTTGTTAACTAGAAAAAATTCGTCAGACATTATTATTAAAACAAGTCAATTGTCTATTGTTAAAAATTAAGCACAAATATTCAATAATTCCTATTTCGTTTTCTAATAGCATAATTGGAATATTCTAAACAAATTAAATATAAAAACTCAATTCTATTTTAGACCTGTAAGTTAATTCTAAACCATATGAAAGATAAACTAAGGATAATTGCATTAAATTATAATGGAAATGGATTACTAACTAATACTTTTTATTTGTTAGATTTATCGTAAGATATATATCCTTTACCTCATTGAAGGGCCAGTAGAGTTATCATATGTCGCTTGTACATCGTTCGCAAGAGCATCCAACCAGCCAATAGGAGCTTGTAGTTGAGGTCTCTCCCAATTTCCGATTGCGTACCTGATAATTCGTCAATTATAACAAAAATCTAATTCAATGCATTAATTAAAAAATATATATACTGATTTAAGAACTACTTAGATTCCGGTCTTTTAAGCATCAGTGACATTTATATTTACTTAGTTTTGAGTTGAATTTCATATACAAACTCATTGCAGAATTTTTAATGGTCGAGCGATTTATCAAAGCTACATTAAAAAGTTTGATATTTAATACAGGAAATTTTCGCACAGGGCAGTGGCACTGACATTTGAAAGTGAAAAATAATTGCTTTTTGTTAAATTTATGAGCACAACATCTCATATAAAAACTTAGTACCATTTTCGTAGGATTAGACTACTGCTAAATATGTGTAATAGTCCTTGGTGGGAAATTTATATAAAAGTTGTGTGACTGCTGTTACATAACAAAACAAATATAAAAAAAATTATAACAAGAAAATTTATTTTAGTTTTTACTTACTACAAGGTTAATATACCTTGTGTATCATCTTTACTTTCATAACGCGACAAAGCAAGTTAAACTTAAGTAACTAACTAAATATGAATTAGTAGAGCGTAACATCTTTACAATTTTTGCATCTTTTACGGCCGCGCTCGCCCGGGGAAGTACCACCGCCCTTTACAAAGTTGGCATAAGATAAAGTATGGATGACTTTTGGGGATGCCGGATGGCCATGTCTACCCTTCTCTTTTCCTACCAAATCCTTAGTCCCAATCCATCCTTTCCAATATACCTGTTGACCCCAATCCAATTTCCCAGCTTGACTACGCATTCGCCACTCTCTGGACGTTGCATGTGTCTATGGGCGACGGGACCGCTTACCATCAGGTTAACAGTATGCTCGTTAGTCTTCTCTTCCTTTGCATAAAAAAAATGAGAAAATTAGTTATACTCACCAAATACACGCAAGCCAATGGGCAAAAAGGACGAATGTGGCCATAAGGAGGAGTAGGACGGCAGTGCCATATTCGGAGTATCTATCAATTTTGCGCGCGACGCGCACTAGGCGGAGCAGCCTTGCTGTTTTCAACAAGCCGATGAGCGTCGTGGTCTGCGGACAGAATGCTCGCTTAATCATGTAAGACAAGCACTAATAACGTATGCGCAAACCTTAAAGCTTCATGAACGTACGCATGATCGAGTAGCATTAATGAGGCCTCGCAGCGAACACGCGTACAAAGCAAAAACTCCACTAAATAACACTACGCGAGCGACTCTCGTACTCAGCCATACTGAGCTAAAGTTTGCAATAAAAGCAATTGTTCTGGTCTCTATGGTATTAGCTGGCTTCGTTATATTATGCGGTGCATATAATTCAACTAATAGGTACATAATTAAACTAAGTTTTACTTTTCAAATATCTTGGAGTAGACTTTCATCGATAGTATAACCTAAAATATTGCTATCTATATTCTATTTTAAATAACCGACACAAGCTTTATAGTGTTAATTGTTAGAGCAGATATGTATATACTCCTCGTAATGAATAAAAGTTGTATGAAATAGCTTGTACAAATTGTGTATTACTTGCTTACAAAATTTTTAATATCAATTTCTACGTTGTATAAATGTTTAAGTTTTGAACAGACAGGAACATACATGTGTATGATAGGAACGTAACAATATTTCTGATAATCAAATGACTTTAATTTCATTACATAATTTTGTAAAAATTTTGTCCGTATAAAAAAAAGCAATATATTTTTTTGTATACATAGTACTCTTTACAATGGATGGACCTTTGATGTTGCACTGAGTTAGCACGTTTAAATATACATGATACATGCACATATTGTTTAAGATTGTTTGTGTTCATTTTTAAATTTAAAATAATTGTCTTCCTTCCTGTCTTTTTCATTTCATACAATTATTAAACAAATAATTTATTAACTATAATATTCTATGTTAATCTATTGGGTTAAAAAATATAAGTGAAAATAAAACCGTAAGCTATTATTCGTTAGTTATAATTTAATCTATGTTATTGTTTTTTTTTATATTTTAGAGCTATTAACATTTGTATTTAAAATCATACACATAAAATCATATGGATATCTTCGAATCATTAATAATTTTGAACATTATATACGCAATAGGTCTACATTATTTCTATAAATACATTTATCAATTGTAGTTTACTGACTTTAAATAATGCTTTTAGTTCTAAAACATATTAGGAATAAATTAAACTTTGAAATTCAACAGAATTATCAAGGAAATATTTTAGCCTCAAAACTTGTTCTTAATAGATCATTGAGAATTTATATTGAATCATTGCATTCCTAAAACAAATCCAGAAACATAAATAAATAATGTAACTGATGATTAAATTATACATTTAGGAGAAATAATAGGATATAATAAAATAATACGAAAGTTCGATGTTTTTAACATAAATGAATTATAGACACATGTATGAGGTTACTTCGTCAGATGGAAGGTGGGTGCCATATTATAATAATGTTCAGGATTTATTCGTGCTTTTATATGTAGTGAAAGGCATTTCGTTGTTTTTTACAAGATTTAACAGTCTGGGAAGTGTGAGCGTATCGGTTACCAAGCTCTGTGCGCTTTGTGACTTTTGCACTCAAATCATGGAAGAAGCTCATGAATATATATGATTACAGACCAAGTTAAGCTCAAACGATAGCTACGGGATATATTTATTAATGTTGCTCTACATCTCTCTTTTTAACTATTTTTCAGTCTTTACTCTACGCCTAACGTATATCTATATATTTTTGACAAGAATAAAAAAAATTACCTTTAGATACTTTCTGAAGTTACAGTAACGGAAACAATATTTTCGTTTCGTTTTGCGTTGTATCTACTAGTTCCGGATTGCTTTTGAACCAAGCAATTATGGGGATAGAGAAATTGTGAAATGATGACGTAGAAATCAATTAAAAATGTTATTTTTATGTTTTTGTAGCTAAGCTCGTGATTGCTGCAAGTGAGCGCTTCTTAAGTTCTGCCGCGGTGTAAGATCTTAAACAAAGTACACTTTTGCTCAGGGGAAGCGTCCAACTCTTCCATTATGCATTCGCTTAGTGAATTATCAGCTAGTGGAAATCAACGAATCAAAATATAAAACTAAAGTTTAAGAAAATATAGTGGCAGCAACAAAAAATAGTTCACAAAGATGGTATACCTCATCACTTTCCAGCCCCTGCTGTAACAAGAAATGGTATTACAAATTCAGTATGCACCCACCTTGGGTTCTTTCATACCATGTGAAGGTATTGAAAAAAAAGTATGAGAAATTAAAATTAATAGTTGGCATAAAAAGATTGAATAACCTATTTTTGTTTAGAGAACATAGTTATTTGTGTTATGATTTTAAAGGATAGTAACAAAATATATCAAAGTTAACTAAAGTTTATTAACGTATGGCTGACTGTCAATATTTTTATTTAAAAAAAGAAGCCATTTTAAACAATGGGGCGTATTCGTGATAGGCATATAATCTGTCGTCTGGGTTAGTGGTACTGAATCAATTTAACAGTGTCAGTTGCAACAAATGCATTCCGCTACTACACGTGATTGGTCTAAGAAGTTCCAGAACTTCATTTGTCCGAAAACATGAATCTGTATTCATTTAATCATTTCTAAATAATAAAATTCGATTAATTTACATTAAATTATACGGGTTCTCTATTGAAGTGATTACAGCGAGAATGTGAAATGTTACTTGACCTACTTTTGGCTTTTCTGACCTATTCTTTACGCAAACTCAATTTTACGTAGTCCGCTATTTTTACTGAATACGGTACCGCACCAGAATTAAATATAACTTTTTTTGTTAAACATAAAACTGAGTTATTTTTTTAAGGATTTGAAATAGGCGTATGTTTTTAGTTAAATAATTTCGGACAATTGATCGTCTGGTTTCTATTTCCCACTAAGGATCAGGCACTTGTTGTCTTTCATATCTATATCTAATGTTATTTATATGTGTATGTGTGTAATGAGATTGAATAGGGGTATGTGTGGACGCGATGGAAAAGCAGCTCACTTCGTCGGTGTTGGTGCCGAAGAGTAGCAGGTCGAAGGGTATCGCGGCGACCAGGTCGATGATGAACCACCCGCGCAAGTAGTGCATGGCTATCTTCGCCGGATCCGACTCGACTTCGTCCGCCGCATTTACGTATGTCGTGCGGAAATTTATAAGGATGTCTATTATGAACGTCACGTCCACTGAAATTAACACGTTATTGATTCAATATACATAATACATATAGTCCTATAGCACGCATGCATGTTAAATTAGTCGAGTGCTTTCAACAGCTCTCGGTAAACATTGGCCTGAATGTTAAGTCTACCGTGAACCAACTAAGGACTGAATAAATAGAGACCTTAGCATATTGTAGGGGAAGAGTGGCATAGAGGAATCAAGTTTTGAGCTACTTCGAGTTACATGTTCACAAATTTTTAAAGAGGCACTATGAATTACACTATGAAAATGGTGCTTATTATTCATGATAGATTTTTTGGTCTGATATTGGAGACAAACAAAAAAAGTAGCAATCTATTCGTAGTGTCTCTTTTATGCCACTCTTTGCCAACTACTTTTTCTGTAGAATTATGAATTTATAATTTACCGTAGTTAATAAACATGGAAAATAATAATTACCGATCATGTCGATAACGACTATTGGATCCTCCCCGAAGCTGCGCGATCTTTTATCAAAGTCGGGCTCGTTCAATTGGAATGCGGCCACATACGGTGTAAATATCGCGGTATAGATGACCAATATAAGGATCAACCAATCCCAAGCGGCCTGAAATGTGTAACAGAAAAAAATAAAAAATAATTTGGCCGAGCTGTGTGGTAGTTTTAATTACTAAGCAGAGTTATTAGTAGGTGGCACAACTTAGCGTGAATAGAAAAATGAGGTCAGTGCGTTAAGTTTACCTAAACAACTTCACTTTATCGACCTGCTCGTGTCAAGTAAACAATTTCTTGAGTTTTTCGAGCAACATTTTTGAATAACATTTTTTTTTATTAATTGATTAACATTTTTATTTAGATTATTTATTAACGCTGATATTAGCAAAACTTTCGGTTTTGTTCATTATAAAATATTAAAGATCGTATTATTGTATTTAATGGAAACAAAGAGAAAACACTTGAAAAAGTAATGCCCTAGCTACACTAGGCCCGGTTTCTTTTTGAAAAAGTATGTCAGGTGTCCATCAAAGAAACTCTGTTTTGTACACAATATACTTTCTTTTTGGTTGTTGAGGTTTTGAAACGTTTTCTTTACTCTCTAAAGTACACATTTTCAATTTAACGCGAGTTAGTTTGTACGCGAATCGTTAAAATGTAAATTGTTGTACTGTAAAGTCTAATTGATATTTTAGTAAAGGACATTTTAGCTTTAAAAAATAAATTTTATGCGTTGTAAGGTTCAAATTGGTAGTAAAGAGATCATAATTTTCGATTACAATTCAAAATATTTAAAATTTAAACAAGAAAACATTATAATAAAGAATTTAATCGACCTTGGTATATATTTTTTTTTTTTAATATAATTTATTTTAATCATTTCGATAATGCGTTATAAAAATACATCGTAAAGGACTACGGGAACATTTTTTTAGTCATCTATCTATATCAGATTAACGAAACACATAATATTTTACAAATTCCTAACTCATTGTGTCACACCGTGAGATAGGTTATCTGTTTGATTGATGATGATGAAGAATCAATATATTAACTTTTTAATGTATTGTTAAATGAAACTATTTAAGTATTGTTGAACAAAATTTTAATTTGAATAAAATTAAGAACAATGTCCATTGTTCTATGGAAAATAGTGCCAAATTGCATCAAGTTAAAACTTTTTTTTTGGAGACTAGACTTATTATATTAACCCCTACAGAAGTTCTTTTCGTAAAGAAAAATCGGGTTTCGGAGGTGTGTTTGATTAAATTAAAAATCGATTCATAGAAAATAGCTTCTATGGCATTCTACATTTCTATGACAGATTGTGTAAACAAACAGGGAATTTAATTTAAATTGAAAAAGTACGAATTTTGTCTTACATACATGACATGTAAGACAAAATTCATACTTTTTTAATTTAAATTAAATTCTTTGTTCAAAATCAAGTTCACGAAGCATAATGTTATAAGAAATTATGGAAATAATTACTATAATATAATTTTGATCTTGATGCATGAGAATTTCTGGTGCCACTTTTGGGCGCTGTCTCTTAAAATTTCTACAGAAACAAATATGAGGACTTTTCTGATTATTTTTATGCGTGTAAAATGTCTAACACTTGTTAGTCTTATTACGTAGTATTTCTTCAAACTATTATGTTGGTATCCTATATGTTAGTTGTTATTATTAGCCACTATCGCTGCGCAAATATATATAATCACTCAATTCTTGTTTGGTTTTTAACATTTTTTATTTTTTTTTGTTAATATTTAAAATCTGAAAGAATAAAAACATGCCATTAAAATGCAATAAGAATTAATTTAATCACATTTTTTATCTATTTCAAAGGATAAACGTAATACCCATGGAGTCCCATACCCATGAGTTGTTATTACATTGCAATCTTACAGGGAATGTCTATATAATAGATAAATGAGTAGCAAAGTAAGTCATTCTTACAGATAAGACGTACTTAATTTTAAACTCCGGCTTGGTGTAAAGCTAGTTTGTTACTTCCCAAGCCGAGAGCAGGCTGGGAATTTCAATTAGTTTTATGTACCATGACTTGTCTGTCACATCTATCACCTTCTTCTAATATAATGAGAATGGTGCTATATTTTCCAGATACTGGTATTATGAGTCATTATGAAAACATTATTTTACAAAGAAATGTCAAAATGTCAATATTTTAAAAACAATAACTTACCTTATAAGGAGAATGGTGGAGGATTGTCCAGGGATGGGATGGTTGCGTGGTCCCCTTGTGACCGCCCGTTGCGCCGAGTGATAATACCTGTGGACAAGCATAAAACAAGGATGACAAATCATTCACCACGATTTAAATAGTAATAAACAATTATTTAGAAAAAATAATTTCTTTGGATTATAATTACTGGTACCTAAAAGCTGCCAGCTATTTCTCTAATTTTGCAAAAATTTCTTCATTTATCTATTTTTACATTAGAATTGAACTTAAAATATTTTAGCAATATCTTATAAGAAACAATATAGTTTTACAATTGCCGCATTTATTTTAGTGTAATCAAATTGACACTTTTACTGATATTTGACAAAGTGTTTGAAAACAATGTTAAAAATGTTGTTGTTAGGAGTTATTTCCATCGTAAAGCAATACTAATGTAATTTAACTCTGTTCAGTAAAAAATCGTTCGATTGTAGTTCGAAATGAGACTTATTGCTATAAATCGATAAAATATGTTAATTAAACAGTTTACTCTTATATCTAAAATAACAGTTACTATAAGTGCAAGTGCTATTTATACCAATATTATATTCGGATAGCTCAAGTATTTTTCTACATTATTTAATCTACGATTGTAACATAAATCTCGCAAATTCTTTATGATATTAATTTTTAAGCCATGATACATGCACACAATGAATTATCTTCGACTTAAATAGAATGATTTTACAATTTTAAAATAAAGACTGAAACAGCTCATAGAAGAATCGGTGATTAGAATGATATTCGCTCGTTCGCTTCGTAATGTAGTATTTTACTAATTACCATGCATGCACTAAGTATATGATAGAAAAACGTGTTTTTTTACAAGACGAAATTTATCTATCAAATATAAATACTTTTTTTTTAATATAATTAAATAAGACGTATTATTAATGACCAGATAAATTGAACATATGTTTTTGGACTATGAGTTTTCATAACCTTGGTAGAGATGTCATTACGCTATCTCAAATTGCCTGTTTATTTATAATCTTAATAAACTACGCTTAGAAGTTAAGTTTTGTAAAACATGTGGTAGGTAGTCATAGTTAGCAAATTTGAATTCATTACTTTGTCATTTACGTGTATCGATTCAAATGAAAGACATTTGAATAAATTGTATATAATTTTGATCTTAAATCTTTTTATTCGAATCGATGTGGAGAAAAAAAATATTTGTTAACCAAGTAAAATCTTTTCTTTTTATAAAAAAAAAAACTTTAAAATGAAAAGAAAAGATCATTTAATGTTTTTTCCATACATTTATATTTCGGTGAAATCCTAAGTGGATTTTTAGTGATTTTTCAACTAGTGGGTTGTAGGTCTCAATATTATTTTACATGTAACAAAATATAACATAAATGTTGACATCTAAAAACAAAAAAGTAATAAACAAACAAAAGATATAATTTTTATAAGAAATTGGTGAGAAAGGTAAAATTCCACTTCATTTTAATGCATGTCGTAAAGAATCATCATGTCAAGCGCACTAGAGGCGTTCGTACTACGAACGCCTTCGAACTTCGCAGTGTAGTGGCACTTTGATGGATTAAATGATCATTGAATTAATGAACCCTTGGCGGTCAGAATTTCGGCAGGTGACCGCAATAGCCTTTTCAGTATTGGCATTCACTTCGCACCAAAATCTATTAAATATAGCAACGTTAATTGCATTTAGGATTTTCGAGTTATGACGTTAAAATTTTAACAAATAAAATCAAAGAACCTCAAATGTAATATTTTCCCGAGGTACACGCTTAGAACAACGAAATATATTTTTTGTTTAATAATAAATTATGCATTCAATAATATTGATTATAATCCTAAATTTAAAAAAAAATAATGACAGTGAATTTATCAATAAAAAAATGGCATTTCGTAAATTTTGTCTCTGTATGAAGTCATAAATTTTAATCACCCATACAATCATTTTACGCAAGATATGAAAAAAATTAAATGATGTCATGCTTTTGCGATAATGTATTTCACAGGTTTTGATCACGTTTTAAATTAATAAAATCGTGTTTATTATGCCTGTTTTTAATATATCTGTTTTACAACAAAAGAGAGAAGGGTAAAGAAATTTTAAATATTTATTTTTAAACAAGAATTGTCTGCATAATATTTGTGCTTGGCTTTTACGAGCAAAACCGTATTCATTCATATAAGCTGAAGCTTGTCATTAGTTGCATATAAAAAGGTTTTAAAGTTATAATTTGAAAATTCTAATAAAAATATTCATCATGAGTCACTAGGCAGCATGTAAGGCTAAAATTATTATTAAGACAAATATAATTAAATGTTTATTATGCCGACTATAAACGTCATAGAAAGGTATTTTCGTGACATTTATTGGCATTATTTTGATTTTGAAAATAAACTACTTAACCGATTTTCCTGAAAATTTTCAGAGGTTAATCTAAAAGTATATGCTATCAAAAACAAAAAAAAATCAGCTCATAAATGACGTAGTTCATAAATACCCTACATACATAAACACATTTGAAAAAAGAGTATCCTCTTTTTTGAAAGTCGGCTCAAAACTTGGTTTTGCATAATTTCACTACAAAGTTTCGTTAGCTACCTTCGAGCAACATCATCAGATTATCATGGATACTCGTAGAACATTAACCCAGGAAGATCTTTATAATACACCCAACTTATAAGCAATTATCCAAAAACAGTTTTGAATATATATAGAAAAATATTTTTAACTACTTGAAAATCGGTGAAATGTAAATATATAATGTAAACGTATAAGATTTCATATTAATTGAAATTTAATGAAGATATGTTCGAAAAAGGTGTCAATATTTTGTTTAAATTTAGTCTTTTATTGATAGCTGGCTGAGAATTGATTAATTTGAACGTGTGAATTAAGAAAGACTATAAAAAGGATAACATTCCTTATTCGTACCTCATCGTTATGAAAAAAAAATAATTTAGTTTATTTTTGTAACACGACGTCTTTCGAAACAACAAATGCGTCCATTACGTGCGTTAAGAACCAATGTTATAATTTGCAAATTTATATTATCCTTAGAACAGAGTGTGTAATTTATTGTAAATAACTTTTTGAATTGGATAAAGTAATTTTTTTTTCCAAATTTAAAGCGTTTTTATGAAACTACTTCTGTCATTTCAACTGAGTTATTAGAACTTATATTTGATTCCTTTTGCGATGCCCTTGCAACCCAGCTAATCAGTCTTGAATATCTAATCATAGCGATTTAACAACACTACATAAATGTTGTATTCAATGTCCTAAACTGACGTAATATTTTATTTGAGTTTGTATATGCTAAATGCTAACATGATGCCATAAAAAACTTTTGCAATAAAAACCCAAGAAAGTGGATAATTAATTCAAGTCTTAGATTTTTATATTTGAATTGTGTTATAATTTTAAACCTATATATTACAAATATCCGCCTTGGAAGAAACTTTGCATTAAAGAAACTTTTAGCAGCATATATATTATTGAAAAACTTGAAGAGGGTAAAATTCGACGGAAACAAACAAATCCATCATTCACATATAAAAAAATATTTAGACATTTTATACAAAATACAGTAGTATATGTTTTAAATCTGTCCCAAAATCTTCCTGCATAATGATTAAATATCTGAAGGGTATTCAAGAAGTGGACCATTTCGATTTTTTTTCTTTGAGAACGAAGCTGCTTATTCTATCTAGTTTCGTAAAAATAGATTATAATGTTCGTGCGAATTATTCTTAGACTTATAACAATTTTTCCCATGACAATATGTTTTTCAAGACCTTGAAATAATTATCTTTTGAGATTATGCTACTTAAGTTTGCCATTGTGTTTACATAGTGATACTTGTAAACTGAACATTTAAATACATTGTTCTAACTACAGTTCGTAGTTATATTGTACCCACAATAAAGATAGTAGCACTAAAGTGCTACAGTAAAGTAATACTTATTATTTCCCACTACATTCACGTCAATCTCCTCAACTAAGACAAATACATACATACAAATACAATGTCATTGTGTATTAATCGGAATTCATGGTTAGAACAATCATGTGATGATACATAATAGCAGAGATCGGAACCTTGCCTGAAAGTAAGAACAACAAATATTATCACTGAATAAGTCAATAGTTTGGATGCATTCGTATTTTATTAATCTTATTATTTTTGTTTATTGGTATTTGAACAAATCTGACAAATATAGCCGTTCAACTTATATATAGAGTGAGAAAATATTTTTATACGAAGCTACGATGAGACTAACACATTGTACACAACACCAACATAAAACCGATTGGAATGTCGTAGTCACGGGCGTAGGACCGTGGCGGGGCAAGATGGAGCAAATCACAACAATCCATTGGGTGAATTGAATTACCTCCTTGCCGATGGCGGGCAACCCGTTGAGACCGTTACAGGGCGGTTCTAGGCGGACGACGCTCTTGCGGGAGCCGCGGAAACCGGTGTCGCGGACGCGCACCGAGGAGCGCCACGTGGAGGGTTCGTCCCGGGAGCCGCGGGCGGAGGCCACGCGCCGGGCGGCGAGCGCGCCCCCGCCCGGCGGCGTCACGATCAGCGGCACCTCGGGCGGCCCGCGCTCCTCCATGCCGCCGCGCCAACGCTCTCACCGGAACCCCCCGTGCTCGGACGCCTCCAGGTGCTCACATTCCAGCACGGCCCGCTCGAACGCCGATGCCGTCTCCAGCAAAGCGATTGCCGTGTTTTGCATAGATGCGTGTTACCACCACCGCTTCTGATACACGACGACACGCACACGTTCAACAAACACCCACACGGGCGCAATACAACACAATATCTATTATGCTATAGCTATTCTTACGGATGGCTCGTGATACACGGATAGTTAAAACTATTCCACCCTATATTGTTATGGGTTCTTTATGGGAAGAACGATTTATGAAGGTCAATTGTATATAAGCACAACTTAGGCACCGTCGTACTGAAAATGGAGAACTAGGCCGCGTGTTTTTTAGAGTGTCGTCGGGTAGACGGTTCTTTTCATCTTCGTTTGCGGCTGCCTTTAGTTATATTTTTGTGTGGTTATATTATCTACTCTGAATTTAACGCGTTCTTTAGTTAGTTTTAGCAAGACATCACAATAGTTGTTATACAGGTGCCAATATGACATTTAAAATTACTTTGATCAATAAAATGCCGAATAAATTTGTTTTACCATTTAAATGTGTGTAAAAGAGAATATTTTACATTAACAAACAAATGATAATATAATCTCAAACTTAACAAGATTATATATAATCAAAGAAATCTAGAAAATAATGTTTCCCCTTAGGACAAATTGTAAAAACTAATACCATATTCTTAACTTAGTCAAGCATTGGCACTTGACATGGTCTTTTTCCCAGATTATTATTTTTCGTTTAATTAATTTTGTTATAAATGTATTCCTTCATAAAAAGCTTTAAAAAGTCTTGCGTAACGCGGTTAAGTGCGGTTTGAATCATAGGTATATAGTTAGTGAAACGCTTAAGTACGTTTTTAATTTCAACTCTAAAGTCAGTTTACGAAATTAAGCATTTTAAATGGAACACATATTATAAACATCCGTCATTGTGTTATATAACAACTTTTAAAGGAATTAAAAAAAAAAACATGGTTTATTTAGTTTGAAAAAAAATTTGTTTCTTAAGAAATTTATTTTAAAATATTTTTTTATTCTATTAGTTCATTTATATTATAAATTAGGGATATGAGAAGTAAATTCTACTAAATATGTTGGGTTTAAGTCCAACAAAATAATAATTGGGCGATATAAGTGAATGTACATTGTTTGTTGGTACTACTGTTTTATTAATTCTTGTTCAAGTGTACAGAAGAAATTTTAGAAGTGAAAATTTAATTGAATTTAATTTTCAATTTATGCAGTATATTTTGTAGTTTAATGACTAATTATGAAACTTTATTGCAAAAATGTAGAATAATGAACACTAATCACGCGATTAGGTTAAATTAAAATGGGTGACGTAATTACTTTTTGTACATGTTTTAAATGTTGTTATATATCTTTTGACATATGCGTAATGTTAAAAGTTAAATAATGTACAGTTCTTCTTATTGAAAATGTTGAATTTCATTTAAATAAAGAAGATCTTGATTAATTCATTCTATAAAAATATTTGCTATTACAGCGGAAAAGTAACACTATACCATAAAAGGTCAGGTTCGTTACTGTTGTATATTGATTTCTTTTAATGAAATAAAAAATATACTAAGTCCAAAATAAATCAAAATTGAATAATAATATAATTTTATGTGATAATTTATTATTTTTCCTAAAAACAAAGAAATAAAATAAGATGCTAAGTATTTTATTAGGAAACGATGAATGATTATAACATTTTCTAATTTTCACTTTGCGTTCCCTGACATTGTTTCCATGCAAAGGGTTCGAGTGTTGGTAAGTTGGTAATTATTAATAATGTGTAGCGTGTCGTTACAGTAGCTAGGCGTGTACACTACGTATGTAATTACCAATAGTTCTACTGCAGAAACCAAAGCTTTCTGAATGCTCTATGCCAGGATATCCGCAGTGAGTTATTTGGTCTACTTCGTATATGTATTGAAGCGATATTGAACACTTACATAATACATGTAAGGAAAAATAGGCCAAGATGCATTCGCATGCATCGTAAATAATGTATGTAAAGCTGAAGTAATCTCATACATATTTAATTCAGCATATTTATTTAAAAAATGACTACTCTACTATTGATTGTAATGGGATGATTGTAAACCTACATGAATTGAGAAAGCACTGAAACAGTTACATAAACCCAATACAATATAATTGGGTTTAAATTGATGTTTTTACAAAAATGTTAGATACACACTATAGTATCATTATTTGATAAAACAACCAACTTGAGTCTAATGTTTACAAAGTTCTACTTTCGTTTACTAAAAAGTAAAGGTACGTAATGTAGACAAAGGAAACCATACCATGGTAGTCATAACTCCAAGCATGGATCGCGTTTTTTTCCACAGTAATAGCAAATTAATGCGAAAGGAAATGAACAAATAAAAAAATGCTTAAGCTCGCAACCGAATGAACGATAAAACACCTCTCGCAGATCTGACGCACTGTTCACAGATGAACTAAGCACAGGACGGCACCACTCTTTTGTAATATTAATTATACGCACAAGCTCTCCTCCGACCACTTTACAGACATGTGATATAACAATGCTTCAAAAGCTCGTATGAAGCGCAAAAGAAATAAAAGGATCTGCAAACGTCGCCCGTAAAACGATACGACAATAACAGTTTGTTACGCTTTTTTAATGCAGTCGATCGATTAGGCAAGTACTCCGCTTATATTTCGCGTGTTCGCTCATCTTACGGTAGGACTGTACGTGTAACAAAGGGTTCCTTGGTCGCGTTGGGGATGATCGCGTGGAGCACTGGAGGCTAGGGCCTAGGAGCGGTATTTAGATAACGATTCGATGGCAGTGTGAGAGGCGGCGGAGTCCGCAGCGTGCTCGGCGGACGATCCTATGGGCGGTGTACGGCGCACGCAATACGTAGTGCGCGCGCCGTTCTACCCCTCACTCGGAGTCTCACGAAGGCGCACGGAATTTGCCGAACAGGCGTGACCTCGCACAACCTCCCCCTACCACTCATCGAGCGTTTCAGCTGAAAGGCATTGTCGCCATGTCGCTTCTGACGCTACGTCACGTGACAATGCCATGCTTAAAGGGAAATTTCTGTACGCCCGAAACGATTGGGCCAATGCGGCGGATTGTATTCTTCAGCGGTTGATTTTTATGACGTATTGTAAGTGCTGAGTACAATGCGCTCAAATGTTAGCATTGTTGTGATATACATGATTGTGTTTCTGGCATGTTGTAATTATGATTTTGTGATATATAAATATCTTGTATTATTTATAATAACATTTGTGCGTTTTTAATACTGTATTTGTCAGAACCTGTATGAATTTTTGTTATTGAATATTACTCGAAATAGACTTTACACATATGAATATAAAATTCTGTTAAATATGGTAAATATTTTCGTAAACAGAAGTTCGTTTAGAAGTACCCTCTTATTTGCAGATTTAAGATGGACATTTTTCATTTTACTACAGCCATTTTCTTTTAATTTGACTTGTAAGCCATTACCAATTACCTTGATACTGAGAATCGCTTTGCTTGTAATAATAACATAAAGGCGTCTGTCTTTTTTTTTTTATATAGAGGAGGAGGCAAACGAGCAAGCGGCTCACCTGATGGTAAGTGATCACCGCCGCCCATGGA
>JAOCPS010000023.1:1765242-1780406 GCA_025505425.1 Graphium colonna | reverse complement strand
GTGTGTCCATGGGCGACGGGATCACTTACCATCAGGTGAACCGTCTGCTCGTTTGTCTTCCGTTCCATAAAAAAAAAGTCTTATTGTATTATTCTAATAGTCTTATAGCTATTATAGTCCTATTATATTAGAGGTGGTAGAGCATAACAGCTTTTGCTGCACTTCTACGGCCGTGCTCGCCCGGGGAAGTACCACCGCCCTTTACAAAGTCAGCATAAAGTATGCATGACTTTTGGGGTTGCCGGATTGCCATGTCTACCCTTTTCTTCTCCTATTACAATCCTCTCCAAATCCTTAATCCCGACCCCATCCTATTCAATAAACCTATTATATCCGATCTGCCAGGTTAACAACGCATTCGCAACTCTCCGGATGTTGCGTTTGTCTATGAGGGACGGGATCGCTAACCATCAGGTGAACCGTCTGCTCGTTTGTCTTCCTTTCCATTAAAGAAAAAAGTCATTATCTAGTCAAACATGACATGTAGTCATTTGTCATGTTGTGTATATATTTCACTAGATGGCGCAGCTAAGATAAAATATAACAAAACTCAGCTCTACTGACTGTGTCGCTACGTGCCAAATATGAAAAGTAAAGAAAGTTTGTGTTCATTGTTTATGATACATATTTAAATAAATGTTATTAAACTAGATAATGCGTTATAATAAAACTTTCAATGTATTACATACTCTTTTTTCTGTTATGAGTATCGTTTTTTTCTACAAACCTAGGATAACTCGTAAGATAATTTTTTTATCAAGCTACGCCAAAGAATTATAACTTCATACGTGCATACATAAGTACACACACACACACTTTTTTATCATTTTTTTTTTCAAAAACAAAAAACCATTAGGCTCTCGGGCCAAACATTCTTCCACTCATCAAGTGCACCGCATCACGGAGCACATAATAGCCAAAAGGCACGTAGGCTCCCATACATGAGCGCTCTTCCTTGATGTGGAGAAAGCGTTTGACAAAATCTGGCATAACAGGCTTTATACAAGTTATATGAGCTCGGTGTGACTGATCGTTTCGTATGCATGCGAGACTTCCTTAGTAATCGAACCTTCCGTTACCGCGTAGAGGGAGTATGCTTGACTCCGTGTCCTTTCCTTGCAGAGGTACTACAAGGGTGTCCTCGGGTCAACTCTTTTCACTCTGTACACCAATACATACCGCGTATCCCAGATGTAGAGATAGCCCTATTCGTAGACGACACCTGCATATTCACATCAAGCACTCAAGCTGATGTTATTCTCAAACGCCTACATACCGCAGCCATCCAAAAGCGCGGCACTGTATTTCACCCGCGGAAGAGCGAGTAAACTCCCATCAGTCACACTCATGCATAGTCCGATCCCATGGGTTAACAACAGCAAATATCATGGTGACGTTCTTGATTATAAACTCGCCTTCGTCCTGCACACAACTCGTGTTAGAAACGAAACGGCGTTCGTACTGGGCCGTCTATATCCCCTACTTAATGCTAAATCAAAAATGTCGCTACGGAGTAAAAAGATAATTTATAAAACTGTTATTCGCCTCGTTATGACTTACGCGTGACCGGTGTTCGCACACGTAAGTCCACGGCAGATAGGCCGGCTTCAGGTAATTCAAAATCGATTCATGCGCAGAGCCACGTGAGCACCTTGGTTCATGCTCAATTTAGACTTACACGTCGATCTAGAGCTTCCCACCATTGCTCAATTCCTGAAGTTGGTATCGCGCCGTTACTTCGAATCCGCTGCGACCCACCCGATTCCATTACTAAAAGGTGCCTACTACACCTATAGGCCAATTCCGCTCGGTACATTTAGGCGACGTGGAAACCGTAGGCCACGGCACGCGTTGGACTATCCCGATGATGAAACAACGCTGAGAGCAAACCGCGCTACCGCCGCGTTGCAGGCAGGTTCTCCCGCGATAAAGGCGTTGCCGTTGGAGATTCTTCCGCCACCGCTTCTTCTCCCAGCAATAACGCATCCCAAAGCGAAAGTAATGTTAGTTGTAGCTATCCCCGTAGGCTATAATAGCAACCGACCGAGCCGAGGTTCGGCTCTATTGGGCGCCCACAAATCGAAATGCTAAACACAAATTTAGCGCCAGTCCAAGCCGAGGTTCCCTCTTGGGGGTCTTTGAGCTTGTGCACTACATGGACCGTCCACCGAAGCGACATAAGAGCTCGGCGGCCTCCCAATCCGGCAATACACGCAGAATGGCGGCTCGAGTCGAGGTTTCCTCTGGAAGCCATCGAGCTAGTCACTCTTAAACAAGGTTTAGGTCAGGTGCACTAAGCACCGGCCACCTCAAATCCATCGGATCTGCAGAGGTCCTTCTGGCCAGAGGTGATGATGTTCGCGACAAAAAAAATGTGAAATTATGTGTAAAACCTGAAGGCATAAGAATCATATACAATTTTACATATTTTGCTAATTTTAATATATAAAAATTAACAAAAAAATATAAAATTGTATTTACAACAACTAAAACTTTGCAGTTCAATTATGGAGCTTATTAAGAACCCCAGTGCTCAATAGGGACTACACACAAGTTTTTAAAAAACTTATTTTGTAAGAAACTGACCATTGGTGCCTTCTTTTTGTAAAATGTATTCTCTTTAAATGGAAACAGTTTATTTGATTATGATGTCTTACACTTTAAAACTTTTCATAATTGATTTATAAGGATTTCCAAAAGCTATGCCTTATCCTAAGTAAATAATAAGCTATCTTTAAATTATATCACTGTTAGGCAAAGGCCTCTTCTAGAGCAAATAGAGTATATAGAGCATACAGAGCATATAGAGTATAGGTGACCACGCGGCCCCAATGGCGATTGGAGGACTTTCACATATCTTAAAAATGTTGGACTTTCACATATCTTAAAAATGTTGGACTTTCACATATCTTAAAAATGTTGGACTTTCAAATACCTTAGGTATGCAGTTTTCCTCACGAAGTTTCTCTTGAAGAAACATGGATACTACCCCGCCAAAAGCCGTCCAATCAGTTGCTCTGTTGCAAACAGGGTTAGGTCAACGTGAAGTAGCTCGACAACTGAACTTGACGCAATCATCAGTCCAACTAGTGTTCCGGAGGTTCCAAGAGACTGATGCTTTCTTCAGAAGTCCAGGAACTGGCCGGGTACGCTCTACCTCGGAGCGAGATGACCGCTTAATCGCTAATACTTCGCCTAACGCAGTTAGGAGAAGATTTGCAGAGAAGAACTTGATATCACACAAGTCTGCAAATGGCCTCAAGTTCACCCCGAATCACTTTGCTCGAGAACATAAAAACTGGACCTTTGAGCAATGGAAAACAGTACTCTTCTCCGAAGAGTGTAGGATTCGTCTTTTTGGCAATGATGGCAGAAAAATGGTCTAACCGCAGGCCTGGAGAGCGATTTTTACAATGCTGCATCGAAGAACGAGTCGCATATGGTGGCGGTCTGGGCCGGCATTTCTCTGGAAGCGAAGACACACGTGTTCATCACTGGGCCTGATGTCGCGCCAAATTAAAGAGGATTGACCGCTCATCGGTACATACCGATGAGCGGTCAATGTTCAATGTCGAAGAGGTCCTCGCTGTGGTTCCATTTGTTGATTATGTTGGCGATGCCTCCATGATGATGCAACATAATGCTAGATCACATACTGCTCAGATCACTAAGGACTATTTAAGGTCAATATTCCCGTCATGGATTGAGCAGTACGGAGCCCAGACTTGAACCCGATAGTCGAGTTAAAAAGGCGGATCCGGGCCCAGGATCACGTTCCCGAGAACCTGCATCAGCTCAAGATAGCGATCGGGGAAGAAGGGGCGGCTCGTACCTCAGGATTTTCTCAAGAAGCTCATCCGTTCCATGAAAAATCGCATGCGAGCATGCCGAATTATCAGTTTTTAATAATGTGTATTTCCTCCTCTGGCTAGGAAATACATAAATATTAAGATCCATTAAGAATCCTAATAGGTCTATCTAGATATGACGGACAAAAATGTCCAAATAATAATAGTGATGTAACGTATCAGTCAACATAATACGAAAATTTAAAATCTATACGGGTTTTCCATGTTGTTCAATAAGGAAAACCGGTATTTGGAATTCCTGTTTTAAATTCACGATAGTTTATAACAACTTCCAGTCAATCGTAGTTTTTATTTGGATGTATCTTGTATGTAACTTTCAACAATTCTCTTACGCTAATTCCTGCAATGATTATAAAAAAAAGTAAATAATATATAAGGGAATAATTGAATAATCACTTCATCATAACAAAAATATATTTAATAGAAGAGACATCTCACAATATTTTACGCTGTAAAACAGATAATTGCAAGATGAAGTATTAAAGAAACTTATACAAACAAATCTAAACAGTACTTGAATGTGGTCGATATTTCACAATAAAACATGTGTCTATTATTTATGTTAAGTAGAATAATTGTCATTGAAATCATTACTCTTGAAAAACATCAATTACATCAAAAGTGTAAGAAATATTTTTGTTTCCATGATGACTTAATAAATGCTTAAACAATACATTTGGACTAAATGCCAGGCCACATTTTGAACACTGTTGTCGTGAGATTCTATTTTTTGCTTGACAAACATTTAAGTGCTCTGTGACAGAATTGTCCATGAAATGCAGACCACAGGGACATTTATATAGTTTTGCTGTTTTCATTAAAACTTTGCCTTTATCATTGTTCCTTTTAGAATTTTCTTTTACAGAAACATTAATATCTCTATTTTCACAAACAGTATATGATGTAGATTCCGCACAAGAATCTAATTCTATTAATGGAGTATTATCAAATTCAATTAATGTAATGTTTTCTGCAAGAAATTCGCAATCAGTTTCATGTTGAATGGAATGGTCATCCAAATGTTTAGCTTCTAAATAAATTCCGCACCGTGAACACTTTTTCTTTGGAATTGGATTGGAACAAACATGTTTTTGTATACACTTTGCATCAGGTAAACAAACCTGACAAGATTTGCATTTATATAATAAATAGTCACACACTTTCCCCTTAAATGTACTCACTAAACTAGTGTCCAGTTTCATTTTACAATCCTGATTTTCAGTCCTTCTACCTATTAAAATTACTTTTATATTCTCTCCTTTGAAAATATCTATCTGTTCATGTTTTGCTAAATGTACTTTTAATTCCTTATTATGAAACAGCAAACCGCAATAGGAGCATTCCTTCAAATACCTCTTATTACACAAATGATTTGTTTCGCTTTCTTTACTGATAATACCTCCACAACTTCTACATCCATGCAAAGTAAACCAAAGTTCTGAATTTTGTAAAGCTTCATTTAAAGCTCTGTCTTCTTCTCTGTTAAAAAGTACTATTCTGTAGGATTTTAAACCCTTAAATAATTTTAAATGAACTGCTTCATGTTGAAGTTTAGATGAAACTGAAATAAAGGGCATCCCACATATTTTACAAGGGTGTTTGCGGAGAGTTATGCAATGGTTGCCAAGATGTTTGTACAAAGCAGTTGGTTCAATAAAACATCGACATTTATCGCATTTATAAACAGTGGAGTCTGCTATACCTTCTTGAACGATTGTCATTTTAATTCTATTTTCGTATTTATATATTGATTCATTTATAATATTTTGCTTTAGATCTTCTGATAAAAAAATGAAGACTCTTTTTATCCATGCCTTATAATCAGATGTAAAGTAGAACAAGTCAAACTTGACAAATATAACCGAAGCACTATCTTGTTTCTGTGCATGTATTCTTTTATGACTTTCAAAACATTCAGCACTAAATTTAAGACTACAAGTTTTACATACTTTTGAAGGCAATGGATTTGTCACGGGATTGTAATGTTCTTGGCAATGTTCAATCATCAAATTGTATGTATCTAGTGACATGTCACAATTTTTACAAGTAAAAATAATAAACCTTTCTGTACTTTCAGCATTTGACTTCAATGTAACTGTTTTCACTTCTAAAGTAACGGCGCTGTTGCTTGTTAGTACTGTTGGTGAACTATGTTTTTTGCTTATAACTTTATGACTGTCTAATCGGTAATCGTGATAATACATATGTAATTTATATGCCATCTTCGAATAATTTTTCCCGCAGTCATAACAATTGTCACAATCTACAACACCACATTCATGTCTTATTTTAGCAATTATATTAGCAAAATATATCCCACAAACACCACAATGTGGAAAGTCAGGAATTGGAGGAGAAATCATTTTTTTACTTTTTAAATCACAAAATTTAAAATCTTGTAAAGTTAAATCCTTCTTCTTCAAGTGCAATCTTCCATGGGAAGAAATGCTTGTCCTTGTTATTACAAGACCACAAAGTTTACAAGTGTTTGGAACAACATCAGTGCAGAGAGATTTTTTATGAAATGTAAGTTTTGTATCATTGACAAAACATTTGCAAGTTGGACAGTAGTATACAGTGAAAAAATGATTGTCTTTAAAATCCTCTATGTCATTATCATATGTATCATCTGCTATTACATTTCTTGATCTTAACTCTTTACAGCCTTTGTTTATCATTTCATCCATCCCATCTACATTTTTATGTGGCACTACTTCTGTTTCTATAATGACTATATCCGACATTTTATTAGATTTCTTTTTATGATAGCTGTTGTGTTCATGATAAATATTGCTATCTAATAAAATTCCACAGGGTTTACATTTCATGTGATTTTTAGAGTTTTTTTCACAGGCTGAATAATGTTGCACATAAGTTTCTTCATTAAAATGTATATTACATTTGAGGCATTTGTATAAAACGATTGTAGACTCACTTATGCCATACACATTGAAATCATTCGATACCAAATGTTGTTGTCTATGAAGATCTTCATCATTGTTTTTAAAAATTAGAGTGCACAGTGAACATTTCCAGTTTATCAAAATTTCCATATGATTTGTATGATCGGTGGCAGTATGAGAATTTAAGAAATGTATATCACATCTAACGCATCTGAACAAAGCAGATTTAAAAATTCCAAGATTTGTGCTTACAGTGGAAGATGAGTCTTTATCATTAACTTCTAGTACTGGCTTTTTTTCAGAGGTTAAAATATTTTTGTTAATATTTTTATCTTTACTGTTATTTATAGATTCCAAAGGCTTTTTTGGATGCCCCATTTGGCGTGTAAACATTTTTTTATGTACTTTATAAATATGTGCATTGTAACATTTAACAGTCTTAAATTCAGTTGAACAGAATTTACATTTAGGTTCAAACAATACTTTTTTCAGTGGAGCTTTTCTTATAAATTTATGTTTATTAAGCATATGTGCTAAAGTAAACTTTTCATTGTTATAACAATAAAAACAAATTGGGCATCTGTAAAAGTACTTTTTAATGTTAACACTTAATTGCTTTCTTTTTACAGTCACCTTTTTTTCATTATTTTCAGGAAGCAATGTGTTATCAATCATATTTCCCTTATAAAGTTTTAATTTTTTTAGACTTTCTCTTGCATTATCAAGGTCTTTAGATTCTTTCTTTGTTTGTAGGATATCATACAAATGTTCTATAAGTAATTGCATATTTGGAAAAATAGTTTTGCAATGGAAACAAGAATTTGCAACATTATTAGGCATTTTATCATCATGATTAGTGTTTTTAGCTTTTAATACATTTTTTTGTTTGATACTTTTATGCTTCCTTGAAGGCCTAATCAAGATGAAGTGAATATTTCTTCTATGTTTATTAAAACTACTTTTAGAAGCAAAATATTTATGACAAATATTGCATTTTGGTTTATGGACATTGAAATGTTCAGAGTTGTTTTCAGGTTTCATTACAGAAACATTATTTAAATTTGCTTCATCAGTTGTTTGATCTAAATGAAAATGCTGTATATGACTGTTCAAAGCTACTTTGTTTGGAAACAGAATGGAACAAAGCTTACAATATTTTTTACAGCAGTCTAAATAAGGTGAAATATTTTTTAACTTAACTGTTGCAGAATATACATTTCTTTTACATTTTCCTTCATTTTTTCCAGTATTATTTGGCTTTGATCCCAATATAATTCGATTGCTTTTAAATAAAGCTTTATTGGATCCTCCACAATTACTCTCAACAAACTTTTTTCTGTCATCAAATAATGTGTTACATTGATTTAATGATAATTCTTCAGCTTTAACTGAGGTTGGACTGGCTATAACAATTTCCTTCTTTTTCACAGTAGTAGAATCAGGTTGTTCATTTACATTTTCAACATTTTCATCTTTATCATACTCTAAAAAATATGCAAAAATTATATTTGGTTACTAGAGCTAAACCGAGTAATTAAATATTAATTCTTCACAAATTGGTAATATTTGTGAGTAAATTAATATTGATTTTATATATTATAATCAAGAAGTACAAATAAGAATTATGCATACTAATATTAAAAGTAAAAACTTACCTTCGTAAGAGTCATCAAAAACTTCCTTTTTGAATATTGATAGATCCGGAAAAATACTTTTTATAATGGGATTATCCATCACATCATGTTCTTCAATATCAATATCATCGGCCATAGTTTTATAACTAGTACGCAAGTACTTTTAGTTATCTGAAACGTAGTTTTATATTAAGATAATGTTACTAATAACAAGGTTTCTGAAGAATCACTTTTAAAATTGATATAGGTTTAAATTTTTTTAAAAAATATCCGATACTGGACAATTCAAAAGATAAAGTACGCGTACATATCGGTAAAATGCATCAGTGCACCACGGGTAGACAGGGGTAAAACGAATTCACAGATAAAAGTGGCTAATTCGAAATATCTTATTTTTATTTAACACATATTTGAAAACAACAAATAAATTTCCTGAAAACTAGTTCAAAACGATAAATAATATTTGAATGATAGATACAAGTTTTTCCAAAAATTTTTTACTGAAATGTTACCTGTTACATTACAGTTACTATTTCTACTCATAGAGAAAAGTAATAGTAGTACAGTAGTAAGGGTAGGAATAAAACGATACGAGACACGAATGATATGGAGTACCTCTATGATTCTTTTCTTGCAATACAAAGCAAATTGTATATCGATTATCGATACCTCCCGACATCAATCGATTCTAAACGTTGGATGTATTGCGAGTACTATTAATTTGATAGACGAATTAATCGTCCTTAATCTGCTCCAGATGCAAGTGCAGACATTAAGGATTAAAATTCTAAAAAATATAATGAGAAAAAATTTGCACTATACAATCAGACAAACTAAGAAAATTCTCGTTATTATATTTTGTAGGGTCTGAATTACTTTCAGTTGTCTTTACAAAAACTCATCAAATTATTGCATTACCAAGAGCAAATGGCAATAACTATTAGTTAATCATCAAACATTTAGCGGGTATAACCAGCAACAACGATTCTTCCTTTTCTTGTTTAATGCCAGTAATAATGTAATAATGATCAATTTGTCGTCCTCCACGCTAACATCGTTTCATAGTAGTAGCTCAAAGCATACTGATCATATAAAATCCTAATACAAAAAACTGAGCGTGTGCGCACAACAAATCAACACGTATTTTGTGTGTGTGCCTGTGTGTAGGCAGCCTAAATGTCATTCCATCTGATTCGTTTTTAATATTGCTTTGTAAACATAATTTTATATGCTGTTCGTAAGATCGAATTTACAAAACAAAAACTATTGTTGTATATAACTTTAACATGTTAAGTTACAAATGATTTTGATTGCAACTCTTGTTCCAGACTGTATTTTTAAGGGTTTTGTATAAATATAATTATAACATTCTTAATTTACAAAAATCAATCGATATGAGTAAGCATCGATACTTTACTACCAACATCATATTAATATCTTATTGGAACCGAATCATTGATAACAGTTAGAGTGACACGTTCATATATCGATTTTATCTAATCACTCGTGCAATTACGGAAAATTTCAGTAGTAAAATAGTAAGAGTATTAAAACAAAATCTTTAAACTAATTGGAAATCCAATATTCATAACCCTAATATTTTGTTTTTTAAATACAACTTTTTTTTGGAATCCACATTTATCATCATTGCATAAATCTATTATAATTTTATCGAATCATTTTGTTTTCATTAAACTTTATTAAAATGTACAATTTTCATAGTAGTTTCATAGACAAAAATCTTTCATCGATCGGGGATTTTTAATTCGTAAAGACAAAGAGATTAAAGTTTGCTTTTATGTAGAAATATATTTTTTGTTGTAAAATTAAACGTTTCAATTTGTATGGTTGTTTAGTAGAAAATTTATTAGTCAGTATATTAAGGACTCATAAATTGTTATAATTAATGAAATAATTGAATAGAAGTTAATTATTTTATATTCTTTTGACACGATCACTATGTTTTGTGTTAACTACACAAATAATTACTTAATATAATGTTTATTTAAAGAGAAAACATCGTATGTAATATATTTCTTACATATATTTTCATAATCGACCAAAAAGTATGCATTTTTTTTTAATTCTCCCTTCACTCTGCCTCACCTCACAGCTGATCAAATGTCAATTGTCAAGAAAATGGAGTATTGTTACGCATAATAAATTATGATTAGAAGTTCCAATATGAAATCAAACAATATAATGTTTGCCAATTGCATGGGTTAGAATGGATAATACAGCTCCATTTCAGCCGTGGGCAACGGATGATAATACAAAAAATAATAAAACCGATAGAGAATTAGTGGATGACGCGAAACTTCATCGGGAAAATGTCAATCATCCAAAACATAGGCAAACTGCGTCTTACGATAAAGAAAGTGTCGTGTCTTCAATCAGTACTCCAGGTCCATCAGCTACTCCAGGTTCTGATAACAATCCTGGCACTCGTAAAGAGTCCAAGATGGACTCGAGTAAAATCACGTCTATGCAACAAATCGTCGAGAATACTCTCAGGTATCGTAAACTTAACAAGTTTACATTTTTCGTTTACAATTATAAAAGGGCCATTCTAATATTATCATCATAGTTTTAAAATTAATTGATGCTTAGTTTTTGTGTTACAATTTTATTATGACATACAATATTAATTATATTAATAATATATTCATATTTAGTTACATGTTATGAAAACAAATAATCAAGTTACAAATAAGGTTTACCTTGAAATAATTTTTTTACTCATTCAAACAATAGTGCTTAAAGAACTGAGAATATTTATCTTACATATTAATATGACCAATACACAATCCAGTTCTTTATTATATTATACTTATGTTGTATTTATGATTATTAAACCTTAGCCAAGAAGGCAGGCAGAGAGTGAGTCAGTTATTAGAAGCTGTGGAAGCTCTTAGCGGTGCTGAGAGACTTTTACTGTATCTACGTTTGCCCACGGGTGTGCCACCACATGATCCATTGAAGCAGCCAATTAATCCGTTAGGTTCAAGGTATATATATATTTGTATAGCTATGTTATTTATGTGTGCTGATCTCCAATGTTTAAGAATGTTTATCATAAATATTCACTAAGTAAAAAGAAATATCAATGTCTATTAGATTACCATCATTCTAAAATTTGTATACACATAAAATGCAATTTGTATTATATTTTCCCAATTTTTATTTCCAAACTATAAAATTAATATTTAAAAGACTTATCAATTCTAATATAAAATCTGAATGAATTTACTACATATTCTATATTATATTATATAGACATTCAAGTAATTTACTGGGTGTAATAAGATTTCAACACTTTATGGGTGAGATTAATTTTCTAGTTATATTAATCTAAATCTTAATTATGTATTTTATAATTTACTTTTAGAGCTGAACTTCAGCAAACTGTGACATGGATACAAACACATTTAGAGGTTGATCCTGATGTATCATTGCCAAAGCAAGATGTGTATGATGAATATATGTAAGTAATATGCATATTTATAGTGTATTCCAATCAAATAATAAAAAAGTAAACAAACATAGTCATGTACATGAAAAATTGTTCATTAAAATTGAGCAAAATCTCTTGAATAGTGAAGAACATGTTTCTTTTGCAATTCACAAGCAATAAATATGGAAGTTTTATAATAACAATAATTTGCTTTTGAACTGTGTGTTGATGCATATGTTAATGCAGTTTACAATAATTTAGTTCATAGTTTAGCCATTACAAAATAGTGATAACATTAGGTTTTAAATTGTTAAAAATCATGTCTTTGCGACATTTGTCACATTTTTGTGTTGTATGTAGCTATTTTATCAAAAAAGATTGTTGTTCAATTATGTGGTGCAAAAACATTTTCTATTCATATTAGCATCCCAATAACAATTGTTTCTAAAACTCATTAACTACTATCATATATCGACCCATACTGTATCACTACCTTTATTGAACACATATTACTGATAGTGTTTTATAATTTTTGTCATTTCCAATGTATACAAACAAGAGATGAGAAGAATCCTTATAGAGCAAAAGAGGGGCTTGGCAGGATGTACATTGTTGAATGCTGTAGATAGCTGTTATGCATTTTTATTATTAAAAAACACTTCATTAATCTCTATAATATTATCTATTCTATTGCGCCAGAGTAGTAGTCCATATCTAATTTCCGTTTCCACATATGAAAAGTATCCTGTAATTCAGGTTTTCTTGTATTTAAACTGTACAATGCATTTATGAATTTGTTACTTTTTTCTCATTTTTTGAATATGGTGCTCCCACTTCAACTTGTCATTAATTGTTATAACCAATATACATGTAATAATATAGATCAAATGTTTTTTTTTTCAATACATATATGCTTTGTTTTATTTAAATTTACAACAAAATTTTAATCACCAATCCAGTTGATAAATTGATATAATTTAATGTAAACCTTTTGCAGTTGACATGATAAATGCGATGTTATATGCAAGTAGTACAGTTTTATGGTTTGTTATATCAGGAACATTGTTGATATAAGTTAGAGACAGAAGTGGACCAAGGACACTACCCTCAGAAACCCCTTTTATGAATTTTATTTTATTTTGCAATTTATGTGTGTATGGACAATATTTAGCACTTACAACACTTTTTCCTATTTTTTTAAGGCAATTATTGCCGCACTTTTATTTTGATAAAGTTGCTCATGAGATGAAAAGTTAAAAGTTTTATACATTTGACTCTATCAATATTATTATATCATGATCATGTGTTTTTAGTTACATTTGTCTTATTTTTAAATAAAAGAGATTATATTATTTAATAATTCTAAAGCAGGTGTGTACCCTACTAGTTTAATCATAAATTTATTTAATTTTAAATACACCTCCCATAGGTTGTAGTAATTTTTTTCATAAAGATTAACATCCAGTTGAAGCACTATTTTGCTTATGTTGGTAGCCTAATTAGTTTATAATTTTTCAGAGCTCATTGTATGAGCAGTAACATGAAACCTTTATCGACAGCTGATTTTGGGAAAGTCATGAAACAAGTATATCCAAGTGTACGGCCGCGTCGTCTTGGAACCCGTGGCAACTCTAGGTATTTATATTTAGAAACAAAAATTATTTTAACTGTTGTTAAATATATTTAATTCAATACAATCATTCTTGTAAGAAATATGACAGAACCAAGAAAAACAAGACCATAACTATTGTAAATGAACTGACAATAACTGAATAGTTGTCATTTAGGAGAATAAACCCTTGCTATGTAATAGATAACCAAGCTTAATGATAAGATACAAATTGTTATATAGAAATGAAAAGAAAAATATGTGAACATATGAATGATGTTTAAGAAGGTTTGGGTGTCTGCCTAAGAAAAAAGCCAATAGATGCAAAAAGTGGAAAAGGTTATTCTAGACTAAAGGGCGACCTTGTGTATTTTTTAGAATGACCTAGCAAAAAAATTTCTTTTTTGCTTTAGTATGAAACAAAAGTGTAAATATAGATAAATAATTCTTAGGCCCCCAGATTTCAAATACAAGAGTTATACTACTATATATATAAAAATAGTGAAAATGACCATTTGTAAAAATTGTTTAAATCTGGTAAATTCAAATGAAAATATTGATTTTCTTAAAGCAATTAATTTTGTGCCAAAATTATGATGTCTGGCTGTGATAATAAATTAATTTATTTTTCAATATGTTACAGGTACTGTTATGCCGGTCTTCGAAAAAAGATCAAGCTGGAAGTACCTCAGTTACCAGATTTAGGAGAAGCATCAAAAGTATGTATAATCAATTTACAGATTTTTTTTTACATATAAATGAATTTTATGTTTAATTCATTATATTACATTACATTACAGGAATCAACAGTCACTTCTAGAGAAACAGAAAGAATTGTTTGTGATTGGGCTGAAACAAAACTTGGTATGTAAATTAAGACTTGATTTTATTTTTTATTTCAATTACCGGATGGTTGCGGTATTTCTTGTTATTTTAAGTTTTATTTTTTAAATACATTTGATATTTAAATTTATATATTTTTTTTGGATTTCTTGGCTTCCTAAGTGTTGTATCCACATAAAACTTGTACCGGATTAGAAAGAATTACACCAATGCAACTGTGAAAACCACATAAAATTTCATGTAGTATTTTTGTGTGACGCCTCCAAAGTACCCACATCCACAAATTACAATTTTGTTATATGTAATAAATTCAAATTATAAAGTCATCTAACATTTTTTTTCAACTTACTCTGAGCAGTTATTCAGTTTTGGAATATTGTAAATAAATTCCAGTGAACTATTTTGCGTTCTAACTACCAATTATATTGCTGTAACAGGTCTGAAATTTGGAAGTATTGGGGAGCTCTCCCGCCATTTATCATCAACTGGCGTGACTCAGCGAGCGCCACCTGGTCCCTCAAGCGCTTCTCCTCCGCCGCTTTCTCATGGTAAGAGTTAGCTTATGTTATTTATTCTTAATACATCAACTTGTATATATATATATATATATATATATATACACATATATATCTAGAACACATATCCTTTCACACACACACACACACAATGGCACAATGTCAATATAACGTGTATCTGAGATAGCAGTGTGTCAACTGGAAAGGATCTGACGAAAATCTGACACTCGGTTCAAAAGAGCAAATAGCCGGTTTTGCTATGTGTGTGTGTGTGTGTGTGTGTGTGTGTGTGTGTGTGTGTGCGTGCGTGCGTGCGTGCGTGCGTGCGTGCGTGCGT
>JAOCPS010000023.1:1752163-1765142 GCA_025505425.1 Graphium colonna | reverse complement strand
CGCGATCGCGCTCCTCCGCATTTTTAGCATATAACAAGCGAAGCGCGATAGCGCTTCGCCGCACTCAAACGGTTAAAGGAGAGCATTCAATACTCTATTCTCATCATATTTATGTGATAAAATTAGGGGCGTAGTTTTCGACGAAATTTTCCAATAAATAAATAAAGTGTTCACCCTCGGCGCGGCGCCTGATCAGTTGTGTACGCCGCAGGTCGTCGACCGCCCAAGTTACCCTCCCACCTCCCGACAATTCGGCCAAATTAAATCACTATCGGTTCTAATTCATGTTTGTCCTAGCGGACGTACATATCAACATGAATTGCGTAATATTTTTTTTTTAACTTCAGATCATGTTGGCTTAGTGTTAAATCGATATGTATTTTAATAATATTTTAATTCTTCTTCATATATGTTCAGCACATATAACGTCCACGAATGTTTAAATTGACTCTCCAGTCAACCTGCATATTAGTACTTTTATAATAAATGTTGTAAATACTCATTTGTGTAGGAGGTATTTCTTTCAATGAAGATCGAGGGTAGGGGGTTTTTGATATCCTTCTATTTAGGTATTTTTATTAGAAATTCAATGTAACGCACTTTCTCTGAAGAGTAATCGGCAAATGAACAATACTCGGGCTATTTTGATATAATAATGATAATTAAATACTTACTTTTGAAAACATATAAATAAAATGGAACGTGAAGAAGTAATATAACCAATTTGTTACAATTTTACATTGCAGGACATTCAGACGATGGTAGTGGACGTCAACTCATAAAACAGCTAAAGCGAAAGTTACAAGTATGTACATTACTCAATTTTTACACTATCTCAATTAACATTAGAATATCATTATTTGCCTTTTCATTGTATGATTGACTATTTTAAATTTATAAATATCTCGTATAAAAAATAGATATAAACATTAATTAAAAAAATTCAGACTCTTAATTTAAAAAATGTTTTTATGTGAACCGTTATGTTTACCACTAAAGGTTAGGTAAATAATTTTAGATGTAAAAAAACAAGACTTTTGATTGCGATGATCAAAATATGGAATATTTGACAAGAAAAATGTTTACATAAAAACTTTTAATTTTACATTTGAATCAATTAAGGAAGAGCCTTATTAAAGAATGTGAAATTTAACTTTCTACGTTATCATTTCAGACGCAGAGTACACCAGGACGACCTAAAAAGAACAAAAGTCAGGAAGTTGCAGGTGAATCTCCGCCGTCTACTTCGTATGTAAGTCAACATCCGCCTGTTAAACACGAAAGTGAGATGATTCCCGAGCCAACGTACAGTTATCAGCCTCCGTACATACCAGTGTACGACGTGCGGCCGCCCTTCCCGGCGTACGGGGCCCCGCCGCGCGCCCACCCGCCGCACATGACGCCCACGCCGCACCCCATGTCCGTCCACGAGTACCGAGCGGACCCCTACGTGTTCGAACCGCCTTACGCACCGCGCGACCTCACCTTACCCTCTGACACCACTCACAACTTACCCATAAACTTAAGCAGCGACGCCTCCCTCGACTTGTCCACCGAACGCACGGAACTACAGCGTCGCCGGCCCCCCGAACCCCCGCCGGCAAGGCTCCCTCTCCCAGGCAAGAAACTCATACTAGAGACCTACCAGAGCGAAACACAGGCCAGCTCGCCCCGCTCCTCGCAAACCGAAACGCGTCCTACGCAGCACGTGACTGAAGAGTTCCCGCGGACGGAGTATCTGCCGAAGAAGATGAGGGCCGCCGAAATAATGGGCGGCAAGTTAGCCGCCGCACGACAGTCCTACGCCGCATCCGAAACAGCATCGACGTCCACCACGGCCACAGACACACCCACTCGTACCGAGGTTGCTTTTTTAGAGGATCCAAAAAACTTACCGAGCCGGTCCAAAAGACCCGCCGCGGCGCTGGCTCGGGAGGAACAGGAGGCGGCGAGTCCGACACAGTCGGTGAAAGCCCCGACGCCTAAGTGCGAACGCCCTAGACTGCGCAAACTCTACTGCCGTACGAAACCACCGTCCCCCAACAAGACAGACGTGCCCGACAGAACTGCATCGCCCGACTCCTGTTGTGGCCTGGTCGAGATAAACATTAAAACTGGAATGATATGCGAAGAGAAGCATTCGGAGATATTGAATAGGGAGCGCGTTATAAGCATATGTAACATAGACAAGCACGACTTGGACGACTACCTCAATGAAGGCAATAGTCAGGAGCACGAAGAGGAGTTGTTGCAATATTTCAATCATCGCGACGCGGATCACGAAGCTCCAGTGCAAACCAACTCAACGGCCAATGCTGCCCCTTTTTTGGAGGCAAGCCAAGACCCACAAGACGAGCACAGCCAAGGAAAAAGTGAAAAAATATCACAACTGCGAGAACTATTGGCGAAAAATTTAAAAAATCAAAGTGGGTCGACGCAAAATGTCAATATTATCCAAGAAGTTCACTTGCCTGTGAGTAATTCTCCGGAAAAGGTAAACAAGTCAAACGATTCCGTTAGTGAAGGAGCCTTTAAACCAATAGCTGGTACAAATGTTATTGATTTAATGAACGGGTCAGCTCTGTCTGATCCTGGTGAAATTGAAACCAATCACAAACATGTTAACATTAACCTTAGCGAAAACGGTGGTTCTGTACCTTTTGGAACAGACACACCGAATGAAATTATAAGTAATGTTGGCGCTACGCATCTATATAATGGCAATTGTCATGAACCTCAAAGCCCTACAACAAGAACGCAACAGTACGAATTCGTACCAATATCAGATGCCTGTCACTCGCCTGGTAATTTTCACTCTAAATCGCCCTTGGGTTACGGAGAAAGAGGGAACAGCCCATCGAAGGTAAACAAGTCTGTAATAATGGGTGGATCCCTACAAACCTCTCCAATTTCACACAGCACAGCTGCCAGTCCATTCGTTAGTCCCAGAAATACCCCTGTGCCTAGATCTCGCCTTTGTTCCCGACCAACGCCTAAAATGAACGGAAGAAAAAGACGAAATCCACTATCTCTCGGTATGACCGACGCGTGTCCTAAGCAATTCGCAGTGCCGAACGAACAAAAATTCATATCTAAAGCCACAGTTTGCAACTCTAACGTTAAATACTGCCAACCAATGTCGGCGCCACCGTCGCCCAACATAATCACGCAGTATAAGAATCAAATGCTACAAAACTCTTTTATGCCAAACGGCACTAGCCACGTATGTCTAAATTTTGGCCCACAAACACTTTTTCGAGAGGTGAACGGTGAACTCACTCAGCCGTTATCTGCCGATCCTTTGTCACGCGAAGTAAGTCAATTTTTTCAAGAACCCGTTAGCTATGGATTAGGCCTCGACACCTCGTATAGATCGCAATCTGTACCTCTAAAACCCGGCATTAATAATATTGGTCTCCTAAGTTACAACAATACGCCGGTGGGCTCGGTCCCTCCGACTCCCGTGCCGAATGAGTTCAGCGATTTTGGATCGTTAGCGGATACGTGCGACATATCAAAGGCAGGTCTCAACTCGGAAACGTTAGACAAAATTTATGACGCCATAGACAGCAGTAACGACGTACTTAATACAGGTACAACGCCGAGCCTTTTAAGCTCCAATGATACCTTAAGCAATGGTTGTGATACAGTACCGGAACAACAGATCTTAACTAACGAACAATTAACTTCATTTATACCTACGGGAGGCGAATTGCTCGATAGAGGCAGTCAATTTAATCAATCATTTGGCAACGACAGTTCTGCCGCGGAAAGTGTTGAGGACTTTTTAAAAAGAACTAGCAGCATTGAATTAGATTTATCAGATTTAGTGCCAGATAAAAGCAAATATTACACGTCGCGTTCTGTACCAAGCACGCCATTGCCATACAAACGTGCGGTGCCGAATTTACAAATAGACTCGCGACGTTCTAGAGAACTGTTTGCGGCCGAAAATTATTCAAATGTATCGAACGGTATATCATCGAAATCTGTACCGTCTACTCCACAGCTGGCCGAAGACAGAAGCGTTTTTAGTTATAGCAATCGAGATTTTCTTATTAACGGCAACTCTGTGGAAGTTTGTGGTTCAACACAAATCCAAAATATTGTAGATAGCGACCAAGGACTCTCATCGCCATTAGACATGTTGCGCGAAGACATATTGGCTCCATTATCATCGTCAGATTTATTGGCAGATCTCGATAAAATGGATGGGACCCCGTATGTTGACCTCTAGTCAACCTATTAATTTCACATAGTGATTGAATTTGTACAGCAGGATACCAAATTTTGGATATCTTTTCAGAGTACAATGCTACTTTGTATGCCTTCAGTGAAGGTGGAACATTTCTTGTACATGTGTAACGTAGTTTAAACTTGAAGTATGGACAACACACTCCCTGATATCCGAGTCAATCTGATGCACCAAGTTATTGTGATAATTGTGAAATCAATTGAATTATAAACGCCTACTTTCTAAATGACTAAGCGCTAAATTTATTAACGAACAAACTTCTTCTTTTACAATGTATCTTCATGGACTTATTTTATATTAAGTCCTCAAGATGAGAATTGTCAACATAATATTAACATTAAAATATTTAACTTTGTGAATTGTATATTTTAGAGTGCGACTCAAAGCAAATGTGTTTAAAATGTCACAGACGTTATTGGACCCAGACAGTTTCAAGATCCATTAAATTTATTCTGGTATGTGCCTCGAGACAATATGTAAGCTCATCGTAAATTGGAATTAAACATCGAAATTTTGATAAGTACTTTATATATAGGGCAATGCAATCAATGTTAAATGTCTAATAGTATATTAGCTAACAAATGTCATCAAAATGATAAATATAGCAGAAGCTATTTAAACAGACCAACCTAGCGTGCCAAGCATGCTTAGTAGGTATAATTGGTTTTCATAAAATAAAGATAGTATATAGTTTATTATAAATGAATTTATTGTAAGTTAGCACAAAGATTTAATATATTTTATTATCGCATAGGAGTTTTACTCTTATACACTAAATTTACAATTACTGCATTTAATGTGGTACGAATTTTAAAATATGCCGTTATAATGGCTGCAGTGAGCTTATAAAACGATGAAAAAATCCATTTTTAAAATGTTAAATTGCGTTGTGAAGTCGACTTAAATGATAATGTTCATAGCTGAAGCCATTATAATAGAAATTTTGAATGAAACATTACATTTTTTTTTATAAGTAGACTTGTCAAATATCATTAAATTTGTCTACCTAAGTATGTTTCTTTTAATGTTATACTGCGTTAGTTATAACTTAATGTAATGTTCACTAATTTGTCGTTTATAGCATTAAGTTGACGGCAAGTATTATCATTAGAGTGTAGAATAGAGAATTAAAAAAATATAAAAATGAGCGTTTGTAAACACAGACATAACAATTTAAACTCATCACATTGAAAAAATCATTTCTTTATGAATGTTAATGAAATCACTACAATAAAAGAAAATTCTCAAAATTTCATTCAAGTTAGCAAAAGTTTTAATTAATGTCAAGGTACAAAAATAACATCACAGAAATCTACTTTAAGTTAATTGAAAACAGTTACACCATATTGAATAACCACTTCATTTGTAGTTTGCATGTTGCGCAATTTTCTATATAGATATCTTTTCACGTTATTATAGTCAACAGCAATACAGCTTATTTATTATTAGTCTACCAAAAATCACATTTGCCGTTTCTTTACTTTGAGCATTTGTTTAAAGTAATAAATTCAATACAACCATCATAACTAAACTGGATCAAATAAGTCCGTAATTCCTGAAACATACTTGGAGATTTTACTTTTTATGTTAAACACCACGAAAATAATGTTGATTTACTTAAGTATCTCTTAGATTTATGATCAATGTTAACTTTTATAGTATTGTGACAGCAATAGAATATTTATTTGGAATTGTGCCTAAACATTGGAGATGCTAAACATACCTTAAAAATGCTTAAAACTATTGTTAAGCATTAGTACAAATGAGACACTGACTTGACAGGGATATAACATACTTTTATGTAAGGGAAATTGAAGACTGCTATGAAGTTTTTAGATATTTTCACCGTGACTAAAATAATTTTGAAAGGTAATAATGTCCCAAAGACGAGAATTTTATACACAACCAATCAAGTTATCAATGGTATGTTTATTCCAATTTGGTGCAAATTACCAAAATGTTGTTTGTACCTAATTATTGTAAGTGTACATTTTTATTATTGTAAATATTAACTTTTGGTATTTCATATCTTGATGTTATTCATCAATACTACAGTAACATCCATCATACGCCTAATATTGTATCATTTTGCCAATTTTATACACATATGTTTGTTACAACAAAAAATCATTGTGATCACTAATGTAGGGCCTAAATCTTAATTGTGGAATAACAAGAAAGTGTTGCCATCAACGACAGGACCAAAATAAAACATTTACAATTAAAATTTATACATTGAATTGAGATATCTCTAAAAATAGATCGCTAGGTTTAAAATCATAGTAGGCAGTTTATTTATAAACAGTAGAACCATGTTCCATAGTCCTGTAACATCTGTATGACTTTTTTATTTTGCTTGAAATATTCTAGGATGTTAAAGTTAGATTATAATAACTGTAATCACCAAAGTATATTTATTTTAAATTGATATTTACAACTCATTAGAAAAATCTTATAAGATATACAATTTTTTAAATATTATATTTAAAAATCATAACACATATACATTTCAGGTTTATCACCAGTATGCTCAAATATTGTACATCAATTAATACGATATACTTATTAATCCTTAAATTAATAAAAATGAAATCTTTTTCATTCAAGTACTGCAAGTTTGACTTAGTTGCTTTAATGTTTTTCCTTAAAAGTAGCTTCACATATAATACACTATGTATATATTACATTTTTATACATTCAACTATTCTCAAAGCTTCATAGTATTTACGAGAGAATTAAATTGATTCCTGTAAGTTATACCTAAAACTACACAATTAATCAGATAACTTCATAAAACTTTGAAAATCCATGGGTTTATTTGAATGATTTTAGCTATAATTAACACCAATATTTTATTATTTTTATGCAGTAAACTTCTTATACTTATTGAATTATTGTTATAATGCTTGTGTATTTGAAATAAGGTCTAATATTTAGCTTTTTTTCCCTTTAAATTAAGGAAGAATTCCAAGAGCTACTTTTATTATTTTGATACAACTTTATTACAAATTATTGATGTTTATATCCCAGTAGCTATGTTTCAATTATTTGTCAAATTACACAATAATGTAATTTTTATCGGCAACATCAATAATATAATTTTTATTGGCAATACAATTATCAGTCATATGATGGAAATATTAGTTACTGAAATAATCAATTGTTTTGTAAATATATCTATTTTTATTTCATAGTTATACAAATACATGACACTGTACATTTTATTACAATTGTTTCCGTTAATATTATTGTTTTTATTTTTTTAATGTGTTACAATTAAAATTAGATGTAATACTTATATTTTAGGTAAAAAATATCCATGTTGTTGATTAGTCTTATGGATGTTGATTTACACCATTTTGCTATGCAGTGATAATAAATGGTACCATAGTATATGTGTTCACATTTTTTTTTTCAAATCCAAAATTTCCTATTAGCAAATGGACTCTTTCATTTATTCATTCTATTCTGTGTAAAAAAAAACAAGCTATATTTCACATTTATAATATTGATTTATATTATGCTTTACATCCATGAAAAAGTCCAATTGTTGAAACGGGCATTAGGGAATAATAGCAAAAAACAAATTTAAAATTTTCCTATTGATATATTTAAAAAAAAATAAGGTTGTAAATAGAGTATAATATTAAACACTTTTTATTCATGTATTGTATTATATTTTTAACAACAATCGACAAGCACAATAAAAATTTTATCCAGTCTTAGAATTTATGCTTTTATGAATGTGTAGGAGACAGTGATCAAAGCTGACAGGCCTATGTCACAGTTAAGGTGATGCAAATTTTTATTTTTAGTGAAACCAGTTTTATTTTATTGATTGACTATAGCTATTATAATTCAACACATAAAATGTTTCTTATATGTACATGAAAATGTGTACTAGTCTGATGAACTATTACACATACAAATAAGAGTGTTCTTAAATACAGATAATGTAATTTTTCTTATATCAAAGTTGATGTAAAAACTAATAATGAAAAACTTCAAAATTATAATTAAATGTTAAGCATATACAGGATGACTGGTGAGTATATATTATATAAATCATTTATTACGAAATTCATGTTCATTCTAGTTCTAGTCGCGCGTACAGCTATTTAGGCGCCGCGCCGAATATCAACAATTTATTTATTAGAAAATTTGGTCAAAAACTATGCCCTTAATTTTATTACATAAATATGACAATTTAGTACAGAAAGCTCTCTTTTAATATTGTTAGTGACTCACCAGGCACCCTGAAATGATATGATAACATTAATATAAACTTCTAAAACTTTCTATATACCAGCTAGGTAATATAGGGTCATCTTCATATGCATAATTATCACTTGTGACCATCACTGGTTCACCTGGTTTCCATTCAAAGTGCAAACTTATCAATGGCAGTGTTTGCAAGTTTTTTAATGGTTGATGTCCAAATTTGTATTTTATTTCCCTTACTAGACATCTTTTAACATAAGTCAAAAATGTATCCAGAAAATTAAAACAGACATTTGGGTCCCAGAAGGCCTGTAAAACATAAATACATAGTGTAACTTAAAATATAAAAACACTTACTGCATGCATTAGAGGTAATGCAGTCAAGCAAACTCACCTGAGAAGTTTTTGGTAAATCTTTGACTTTAAAAACTTTTAACTCCTCTACAATTCCATTGTCATTTCTAAATCCACACAATATAGTGTTTACTCCTACAAGGAATGATTGGCACCACCATTTTTTTGTTTTATGCAGTCTGAAATTATTTTATGGATTATTAATTGCAATACACATTTTTGATTAGGTGTTGGTAAAAAGTGTAGGTATCACATAAACATATATTTGGCTCTTACTGTACAATAGAAATTCCATATCTTTATTCCAAGGATGGCAGCTACTATTGATGTTGATCATGTCATTGCCAATGGTTATTAATTAACAAATAAATTTTGTGGCAGTAGAGCATAACATCTTCTATACAGCTTTTGCTGCACTTCTATAGCTGCACACCAGTCCATAATAAGTCGGCTCAATATAAAGTATTCATAGCTTTTGGGTTTGGGACTACTAGACGGCCATACCTACCTTCATCTCTTCCCCTTCTAATCTTTAATATACCTCTCACCTACCCTACCGAATAAACCTATTCTATCCAATGTTCCAGGCTGGCAATGCACATGCAACTCCTCGGATGTTGTGGGTGTCCATGTGCAACGGGATCACTTGACATCAGGAAAAGCATCTGTTCATTTGTCATCCTTCTCATGAAAAAAAAACCTATTTTAAAAAACACAACATACGACATTAACTATAAAAAACAATGGATGTGTACTTGATTAGGAATGTTTCAATTTATTTAAATTATGACAGAAAAATATTTTTAATAAAACATATGCATACAACTGCATACCTAAAATTTCTCGCTTGATTTGGAAATTCAATATGTCTATTTGTTTTAATTTCTATATATTCTTTATCACATAAATAGCTTAGAATAGTTTCTGCTCCGGCTTCAGGTTTTGGTGGCATATCCACAGGATCTTTATCACAACATATTCCATCCATTTCAGCTCCAAATATAATCTCATGTTTATTTAAACATGTCTTAAAAACCAATGAAAATTCTTTATTTTCGTCAACAGGCAATTCAGGATTTGGATCGGTATTTGGGCTGTCTAAAAAAAACATTAAATGACTTGAATCAATGGAAATCAACTTTACAAAGAGTTAAAACCATGCCAAGGCATACCTGACAAAACTGACTGTTCAAACTTGTATCCCCATGATGTAAATTGTAGCTCTTTTTCTGTAATGTTCTGTTTACTTTTCATCTTTTCATCCGTGTCCCTAGCACATAAATAAATTTTACCTAAATAAAGTACTGCTACTATTCTCCAAGCATCTCTCCTTTCATAGGGTGTACAAGCGACACAAGTCAGCAATCCACGATAGCAAAAAAATGGAGCATTATTCAAATCTGTACTTATGGGTAAATTTAATCTTATTCTATGTTCTAATAAAAATTGCAACAGATCTGTTAATTTCACATCTCGGTCATTGGGCTTGCGAATAACTTCATTAATAAGGAGATTTAAATCTATTTTCACTTTTTTATTTTTAACAGTTCGTGCAAACATAACATTTTCGTACCCAATATATCCTATTACTTTTGGTTTTTCAAATGTAGGGAATGGCCTTTGATACAAGCTTACATGAGTATGAAGTTCAGGTTGCATCTTGTATTTTAAAACATCTATCAAGGGTCAAAAATGTAAAAACAATATTTTTAATTTACATATTATGCGTCTAAATAGAAATAGAAAACATAATAACATAACCTAATTCTGTTTCCCCAAAAATAATGCTCAGCTGCTCATGTCAAAAAAAAAAAATTAAATTGGATATATAATGAGCGCCATCTCTGAAACATGGAGTATAAAATGCAAGGACATAGACGATAATATACTAGAGATAGACTGGCAACTCTCCCCATTGCGATGAGCGCCTCTGGACGCCAAGCAGAGAACTAAATGCTACTATATATAAGTGCCTATATAGGTATCTTATTTTGTATACACACAAACACACACACACACACAGACATATCTATATATATATATATATATATATAGAAATTAAATTTATTTTTTCCCGGTAATTAACCTCAAGACCAAATAAATAACTTTAATTTTAAAATATAAGCAATGAAATAGCACAAAATAAAATTACTTATAAAATAAATTTATTGATGTAAGGCAGCCAAAATGCTCAACGCTTTAAATAATTTGATTTGAATTTTTACATAATAAGTCTTAACTTACATAACAAGCTTACATTGTCATAATATTTTATACCAAATAAATTAACTTTAAAGTACCTAAATTAGTTTTTAGAAAATATTACAATTTTGTAAGGGTATGATTATAGGAAAAAAAAACAATATTTTATATTTCTTTAATTTAATTAATTATTAACTTGAGAGACATTGGTACAACGTTTTCTTGTCCTATTTTTATCATAATGTCTACGAGCCTGTAGAAGGATGCCATCAATTTCATGACTACATTGTGTAAAATTCAAATGACTCCTCCCACTTAGGATATTGTTGACTTCTTTACACCAATTCATTATAAAAAACACTACACTATTATTCAGCAAATACTTCTGTATATCTCTTGAATGTTCTTTACATCGCAAAAAATTTATGTCAACATGAATTGATATAATCAGTAAAATATATTCTTTTATATATATTTTTTGGCCAAAATGATTTAAAACTTCCAATGTTATATTTTCGACTTGAGCAAAGAAGTCAAATAATTCCCAGGTGGGGTAACAGAGCCATCTTTTATTTCCATATTCTTTTTTTATTATGTAGTCATGAAATGGTTGATTATATTCACTTATTAAATTTGCTTCACAGCTACAATTTTTAATTATATATTTTTTTACTTTAGTAGCCATCCATCCACTGCAATAGGCTATCGCTGCACATTTTTCTACATTGACCCTAGACCGACTCTCCAAAATATGTTGAGTATTTACAAGATTAATTGATAGGTGTACAGAATGTATTTCACAATTAATATTAGTTTCAATTTTTTTATTTTTTTTTAATACAAAGGACTTTAATGATTTTAACCAAGGGTTATCATCCTATTCGCAATTGGATCCCTGTAGAGCATAAGGAGTGGATATATTATTAATTAACAGTGTTTTATATGCTGTCTCAAATCCTGTTGCACTGGGCATTATATTTTGATGACCGTGTGCTCTTATTGCACCAAAGAAATTTTCTAAGGGATCCTGGTTCACTTGTCGTAATAAAAGTGAATGGATCCCTTTAGATTGTAAATAATTTACTAGAAACTTAAAATTTTCAATTGTTTTTATCCACCCTGTTATAGAGGGCACCATGCATTCTCTGCCATTTTCTCTAATAAATTTCATACTTTTTAGTATTTTTATAGAGTCATTCCACAATTTTAGGTGAGGTGACCTTTTTGTTACGGCTGATCTGGGCATTTTTCCCTCTCTTTGATAATTTCCATTTACAGAATCAAAAAGATTGTCAAAAAACAGAAGCAAATCTGCAGTATCTGCACTCTCAGCAGGCAGGCTTCCATTTTCTAAAATAAAAATATTTTGTTTTAAATATAATTGAACCAATTATTGAAATAAAAATATCAAACTAATGTATAATATTGTCACAGAGAACCTTGATGGAATAATATTGTAAGTATTTAAATTATGTTTAAAAAGTGAATAAACAATAAATGAATTAATTAATTCCTAATATTCAGCACTTTCTTACAAAACAAAAAGTTAAAAAAATGCAAATTGCATATTGGCTAAACCAAGTAAATAAAACATTACATACCTGCCATGAAACCAAGTGTAACACCAACAGATTTGCTAAAACTTAGGCACAATGCTTGACTCTCATCTTTGGTATCAAAGATGGTACAACATGTTGTGCTGTTAACTTATATGCTAACTTTACTCCTCTGAATGTAGGGCTTCTGTGGAACATATTTTCTATATGGGACCATTTTGCTAAACAAACTTTACCATTTTGGTTATACTTTAAATTTTTATTTATTAAATTATTTCTCATTCCCTTTAATAAATGTGGAGGATCATAAATAGGAAAAATTTTAGTATTGTCCACTTCAAAAAACATTTCATCATAAACTTTGTTTTTTTGCAAGTATTCTGCTCTTGTG
>JAOCPS010000023.1:1718541-1752063 GCA_025505425.1 Graphium colonna | reverse complement strand
CGCAGCCCCCGCCGCCCAACTCGGGCGAGGCCGTCCCCATCAAGATCCACGAGAACGACCCGGCACGCGAGCAGGCCCACAACACCGACACCATAGACAAACGCTACGTCAGAAACTCATCCTTCCTCAGTCGAGACATTGAAGCCAAGAAGGATGTCAAAAGAGCGGGCAGCGTCACCTCGCCGCCCCCGGTCACTGCGGAGGCCGGTGTCACATCGCCGCCCCCTATTAAATCGAACACGCCACCGAAAAGTGTGTCCCCTCCGAAGAGAAGCATCCCGCCTCCTTTGAGATCGTTCGACAGCGATAAGCCAAAAGACTGCCCCACCCCACCCAAAAAAGATATCGTTTCTTCCCCCTTAAAGAAGGAAATTGATTCGCCTCTAATGAAAAATGAATCTTTTAAGTTGAAAACTTCATCGCCAAGTTCAACGGCTGAAGTTTCTCCGATATTGAAAAAGGAGAATTCGCCCCCGCCCAAAAAGGAGACTGTAACATCTCCACCTGTATTCAAATTAAACAGAAACGACTCGAAAACTGAAAAAAGTACAGTTCCGCTTAGGATTATAAAGAAGGATTCTATTGAATCTAAAGAAACCCCTGTAATAACAGATAAACTTTCTTTAGTATCCAGTAATAAAGAAAACAAAATAAATGAAAAAGCTGATGAACAGGGCCCTGTAAATTCTGAAGACACTGTCACTGAAACTAAAAATAATGAGGAATCAAAACCAGAGGAGTCTAATGGAGTTGGTGATAAGATAAGAAAGTTCGAAAAGGCGGCAGAGGACGCAAGCGCAAATGTTGGTAGATTGTCCCGACCTGGTTCAGTTCGCGGGAGATCTCGAACGGATAGATTGGGCTCAGACAGTAAGGAAGAGTTTCCACCACCTGCTACACCATTCAAAGATAACGTGTTCTTTGAGCTTTGCGCGTTAAGCGACAAGAGTGCTGAACCCCCGGCTACCCACACGACCCTAGAACGTCAGCCAAGTCTAACTAGGAATTCTGTAAAACTACTGAAATGGCAAAGGAGCGAGAGTAGTTCTGTCGAAGGCGATAAAATCATTCAAAAGCCGGAACCGCAAAAGATTATAAAGCCGGAATTCAAGCCGATGCCGTCACCGGTAGACGTGACGATCCGTTCGCCTAGTCTCGGTGCCAAAATCCCGGACCAATTCCCATCGCATGGCACGGCATTCCGTAATGTAGCGTCACTCGACACCGCTCGTACTAGCAGGGATGTTCACAAATTCAACGAAGATATAAATACTCAGAATAACTTTAAAACATGCAAGTTTAAAAATAAGGAGAAATACGCCGTGAGTAAAGGATCTAGCTATTTTACGAGGGGTTCAGAGGAAATATGGTTGGTGAAGAAAAAAGACATTGAGGAGATAGAGGAGAGAGTACTGGATTCGTTCCGCAGGGCCGGCGGTAATTTGTGCATGAGGACCGAATCGATGCGTCCCAGTTCGGACAGTGGGCAGAGTGTGTCGTTCTCTCATGCGACTATGGGCCGAAACAAACGTCAAATGTATGCTAGAAGCGAGTCGTTAGATCCACAATGGGCTGGAAACAGGGCACAGACGCTAAAACGCCAGTCGTCAGTAGCTTGTACTTGTGGACACGATAAGAAAACTCGAGCCAAAAGCGCCGGCGCCGAAGCCACGCCCCGTCCACGCTCTCGCTCTCACGGAGACGAAAATAATCAATGTCACGTCCTAGACAAATATGAGACACTTGTATAGTGCAATCAGCCGTATTACCGCCCTATTCCATGCACAGAGAATTGTGATAGTTGGTATAAAAGTAAGGCTGCATTTAGCTGCATGTCTAATTGTCAGAATGCGGATTAAATGTGTTGTTTGTGTGTGTGCTTAATGGTGCAGTGCATGGAATATTGTTTGTAATATTACATTTAACTCACATAATCGGTTTTTGTGTATGGATATGTTATAATGTTTATTATTCGAGCAGTGGTTTATTGACTAGGCTTTTGGATGTTATGGTGGATGATAAGTTTGATGATTGATTAGAGATGTGTTGATGTAAACCAAAAATATGACTATAAAACATAAGTCGCAAGAAATAGAAGTAGTAATATTAATATGTCTACTCTTCCCTTTTGTAAAGTATAAATGTTGGCATATAAAGTATTTTATGCAGCACTTACATCCAAATGTTGACTGATGTGGTGTTGATAATATGTATTAGACTTGTTATAAGTCAATTACGAGTTTTATCTCTTATAATGATTAGCTATTTTCATATTGAATCTAGACCCACCTAAGCACAATGTTATTGTATGGTGCTTTGCTTATTGAAATTGTGTTTACATCTCATGAATATCTTTCATTAGCGGTTGTGAAATCCTGTTTTGAGATTTTAATATATTTTTACTTCATATGTTTTATTGAATATAAACCATTAAGTGATAATCCAACTTATGCTTTTTATAACAGTCTATAGCTAGTGTATAACTGGATTAAATAGATAGTAAATTTTGCATTCAATAATTTCATTCCAATATGTAGCATGTCTGAAAGCTAAGAGTATTATCTATAACCAACCACATGTATGTTAGAAGAAAATATTTTTTTCACTGGGTTTATTTCATAGATGAACATCATTAATATTTAGAAAGTTATAGTCATAAGAAAAAAGTTTTGTAATTTCGTATGTGACTCGCATATGTAGTGCCAATTACGTCAAATAAATTTGATCATCACATATACCTTTAGCTTCCATTTTGTAATCAAATTTTGTACTTTATGGTATTGGATGGAGTGTTAGATAATGGAAGAACTTAAAATTTTATTTTTTGTAATTATTCTAGTTTCCCTTTACCATATATATGCTGTATAAGTCAGCTAATGTTTAAAACTTGTCTGCATTTGCTGTTACAATATGCATTCCAAAATATTTAGTTGCTTAAGCAACTACACTTGCATATATAATATTAATGAAAAGAGCAACGAACATGTACCAAATTCTTAATATGTAGATTTATACTTGTATAGGTTAAACTTTTCAATTGATTTAAAATGTGTGTGAATTTATTTGAAACTGATGTCCAGAGTTGTTGTTTAACAATTTGCATTGGGAGAGTTAACTTGTAAATAGCTCTGGGCGCATTTTATGCAACTGTTAACCCCGCCTTTTTGTATATATAATGGGTCCACCTTTTATCTAGTTGTTTATCATGATGACAAACTGACCCAAGAGTGTCTCCAAATATATGTTTAATCATACAATTAACACAGTCTTACCTATTTTATTTACATTAAAGCAGTGTGTTATGTATGAGCAGCAGGCAATGTAGTATACTAGTTTTATTTGCGTATGATGGTGATTAGCGCTAAGAGATGTAAATTATAGCTCTAAGAGAAATAAATAAAGCATGTTTTATAATATGTAGATTATGTAAACGCCTCTTTATTTTGCCTTGTGTAGGCAATCGCTAATTATTTATTTGCATTTTTTATCTTAAATGTTTATATTTTTTTTAATGTTAAACTGTCTGAAGCAAGTTGTAAGTGCTAATTTCATATTTGTCCATAAAATTTAACAAGATCTTTATTTTGTTAGTTTTTATCCTATTATGGTATAAATTGTTACAGTTTTGAGTAAATTATTTAGTATGCATTGAAAAGTTGATAGAGCGAGATCTCAGGAAGGGATCATCTTGATTTCTTACATTGCATAGGCATATCATAATGCATTGAGAAAACCACATAATAGACTATGTACCTACATCAAAATATGCTTCGTATTGCAGACGATAGTGTCGTTTCTAATAAGAAAATATTTTATAACTTGTTTATTTGCTAATACAATAAAAGAAACTATAACTCAATTGTTTTATTTATATTGCTCTAAAACAAAAATTTGTTTTTATACCCAAAAAATCAGAAGTATATGCAGCCACAAGACGCCTGGACGGATTCATGTGGTTGTAGTGGGGAAGAATAGGGTGTACGAGGTGTTCCAAAAGTAATGATAATAAAAAAATCATAACGGGATATTTTTAGAATATGAAAAAATGTGGGTATATGAGAATACAAAAATTGTTTTTGCTACTTCATATACCCACTAGTTCAGCAAAAAATATATAAATAGACCTCGTGGTCTATTTACCAGGAGGTAATCGTGGTCTATTTATATATTTTTTTTTTGCTGAATATTGCTATTTATATGATTTTAGGAGGTGGCAGTTAGAGCCGAGGCTCCCCCGGGAGCTCTCGAGCGTAACTACTGAAAAATGAGGTAAGCGCAGGCTACCTCAAGCCCTTCGGGGCTGCAGAAGCATTCGGGCCAGTAGCGACAATGCCCGCGACAAAAAAGGTACATTAATTTGAATACGAACAGTCTGAGAGTAAACATCAAGATGAAAGAAACACGAATTCAGAGCTGTTAAAAAAATGTCTATAAAAGATAGCGGCTGCTGCACAGAAGACCATCTTGAGGCACGCCCATTCACGTCCTTCAATACAGAAAACGTCAAAAAAGTCGATGATGTTTTGGCAGATCGAAGAGTGGCTATAAGGAATGTAACTGAGATCACAAGGATCTCATATGGCAGTGTTCAAAGAATCTTTGCGAACGAACTGCAGATGAAAAAAGTCTTTACGCGTTGGGTGTCGAGAAAGTTAATAGACGAACTAAAGAAAAAACGAGTCGTAATTTCGTGGGAAAATCTCGATGTGTCCCAGACGGCATTTTTTTTTGTTTTGTTTCGTTATCACGGACGAGACCTGGATCCACTATTTTGATCTAGAAACTAAATTATGTAACAGTCAATGACTTGGAAACGAGCCTCTTCCACAACGCCGTAAAAATTCAACGATGTGAAGCTCTTACTACACAGACCAAAGAATTGCGGGAGGCCATAAAAAATGAGGCAATCTCCGAGCCGGGTTTACCAAATGTACTATTCCTACTGACTAACTGGGAACAACCGAAACTCTTGACTTGCTAGGAGACTATGTTGAGAATATTTTTTATGTAATTTACATAAAATGGGTTAGACATTAGACATCTATGGATATTTCTTAATATTGTGTATATTTTTTTAGAAAATGTATATTAAAAAGTAGTTGAAACTGACTACACGACCATATGGATATATCCAAACGGAACCAAAGGTATGGTGGGGAGATAGGGCTGCCACCTTTTTTCGGCAAATAAAGTACATTGGTCATATATACGATTAATCTTACGCTTCCAATCCCATAGGTTAACAACAACAAATATGTGGGTATCGTTCTTGATAATAAACTCAACTTCGTCTCGCACATAACTCAGGTTAGAAATCAGGCGGCCTTCGTACTAGGCCGTCTATATCCCCTGCTTAATGCTAAATCAAAGAAGTCGCTACGAAGTAAGGTGACTATTTATAATGCTGTTATTCGCCCTGTTATGACTTACGCGTGTTCGGTTCGTACACGTAAGTCCGCGACAGATAGACCGACTTCAGGTCATTCAAAATCGATTCATGCGCAGAGCTACGGGAGCACTCTAGTCAATGCGCAATTTAGACTTACACGTTTATCTAGAACTTCCCACCATTACTCAATTCCTGAAGTTGGCATCGCGCCACTACTTTGAATCCGCCGCGACCCACCCGAATCCATTAGTAAAAGGTGCCAGCACGTATGGGCCCATTCCGCTCTATATGTCTGGGTGACGTGGGAACCGTAGGCCGCGGCACGTGTTGGACCATCCCAATGATGAGACTACGCTTGCGATCGCGAAACACAAAGAGTATCTTAAGAAACAGAGATCAAGCCGCGCTCACAGGTGAATGCGGCGTAACACTTATACTAGATACCGCCGCGTTGCAGGTAGGTTCTCCCCTGATAGAGGCTTTGCTGTTGGAGTTTCTTCCGCCACTGCCTCTTTTGCCAGCAATAAGGCATCCCGAAGCGGTAGCAATGTTAGTTGTAGCTATCCCTGTATGCCGATAGAAGCAACCGATCGAGCTGAGGTTCGGCCCTCTTGGGTGCTCTCGTGTTGGAATGTTAAACGTGAATTCAGCGCCAGTCCAAGCCGAGGTTCTCTCTTGGGGTCCCTTGAGTCTGACCGTCCACCGAAACGACCTAAGAGTTCGGCGGCCACCCAATCCGGTAATACACGCAGAGTGACGGCCCGAGCCGAGATTTCTTCTGGGAGCCCTTGAGCTAGTCATTCTTAAACGAGGTTTAGACCAGGCTAATTAAGCGCCGGCCACCTCAAATCCGTCAGATCTGCAGAGGCCCTTCTGGCCAAGTCAAAAGTGATCTACGTCAGTTTAATTTTATAATTTAACATTAACTATTTGTAAAGCAGTAAATTTTTAATTTAACAAGTGAAAAATTATTTTTTTGGTTTGAGTTTATGAATGTTCTCCACAAACATATTTTTAGTGAGATATACAAATTTGTTTTAAAATTTTATAGAATATGTAGAAATTATATTTTATTACTATCATCGTTTTTTATGGATAAATTTATTAATTAAAATACATTTTTATATTTTTTTCTGGGTTACATTGACAATATTCGGCACAATTTTATAAACAAACGGGGATTTTTTTCCTACCCTGGCAATTTTTACACACACATTGGATATATTTATTAATTAAAATCAAGGAACTTAGAGTCATTGATGCTAAACTTCGAATAACAAGCTGAAGAAAAGATTTATGAACCTAAATGACCTTTTACGTTTGACGTTGACCATCCGTCTCTTTCTAAATCTTCGCACCAATATACTAGAGTTAAATACAAAACTGCACTTTTCACACATACGAAATCTTAACCGTGACGAATTGGATCTTATATATTAATTTATATTGTATACTATGAAATATATTATAGTAAGTAGATAAGTAGTTTTTAAAAATATTATACATTTTTAGTTAGATAGCTATTACTAAACTACAATTCGATTATATTTATTTATTTTTCCATTAAACTAAGGTAAAATCGTAAATCTTCAATGGCAACACTGTCAAATCAGTTATAAGCTGAGATGATGAATGTTTGTTACGTTTGCGCATCACTTCGCAATTTATATCTGATTTATTTTGGATAATATATAATGCAAACAACGGAATGGGTGTAAAATGTATAGTTCGTAGGTGTGGAAGTGAGTGGTATCCTAAAGCATGTGATGTGGTTTTTCACAGGTAAGTAGACAATTTGAATGTAAAATTGTTAGTACGTCGTTCACCTTTGTTCGTGATTATTTTCGTTATTTTATAGCCTTTACTTGAAAATTCCTATGAAAATCCAATGGTTTCTGTTGTTTGTTATTAATATGTCTGTAATAATTCGTTTATAGTACATAACTGTCCTATAACAACTGTTTTAAATTCGTCGAATAAATCTTAATAGGGTGACAACATGTGAGCCATTGTACCATTAGTGCCATATATGTTACTTAGATGTTAAATAAATATTTGTATAATTGTTTTTTGGTCTCTGATTTAGCGGAACGAAATAAATGGTTGGCGACACGAAATAAGAGGTCTTCTCAGTAGTGATTTTTTTCCTAATTATCTATGTAAATACAATTTCAATAGATTTATTAAACATTAATCAATAATAATTTACTGTAGAAATCAGAGAATGCTGATACAAGAAAACATTCCATTTTAATTGACGAGGCAATGAATATGCCTTCGTCATTTCATCATGTAAGTATAAGTTAAATCAAAAATATTGACCTTACTTAATTTAATACAAATAGCTTGTCCTGCGTACAGCTTGTAACTGCGAAGCCACAGATAGAAGCTAGTTATTATCAAAACCCTTTCAAACATGATATTATTTTTATTCATGTGAATATTAGACATTTTTAAATTAAACACCTTTGCGGATTTTATCGCGGTTTATTTTTAAATTTTCATGACCCGAAGTTTGATTGGTGACTCTCACCATAATCCTTCACAGTTATCTACCGCGGGCAAATCTTTGTTTCAAAGAGCACGTGGTATCTGTGATGAGTAACATTTGGCCGCTGAACTACAACATGTTGAGCAGGTTCTGCGCGACAACAAGCTCCCAGCATCATGCCAACGTCACAATGACCGTGTGAAGAGAATTAATGCATAAATTTTATGTATAATTAAAAAATAAATGTATAAAGTAAGATTTAGAATATGTTTATGCTTATGCATGGCTATAATAAATGAATGTAAAGTGTAAAATCTAAAATCAATATGATTGTGAGGCGTCAACAACTCCACAAAACTATTACCTAATCACGTGTAATAGTTATTATTCTTAAGTATAAGACGTGTAAATAGTTCTTAAATAAATGTGTTTGAACTTCAAATGGTTTACTTTATTATATTTATTATTTACTTCCTTAAAAAAATTAACTTCAAAAAATTATGGAACGAGTTATTGTCGTCTGAAATTATTAATTAAAACATATTTATAACGATGTTCAAAAGATAGCCATAGTCGTATGCCACTTAGGTGACTAAGCCATGTACTTTAGAATTTATTCTAGGGAAAAATGGCATATAAATAAGTGGCATATGACCGCGGCTATCCTTTGAACATAGCTATGAAACTGTTTTAATTAAATAGTGCGTACACAACAATTTCAGATGACAATAATTCTTGTTTCATACTTTTTAGAGCGTGATTGTCAGTAGTCGGGTTTTATTTTTTTTATTTTTTTATATTTTATTTTGCAGTAACAATTTTTGATAAAGTATTTGCGAAATCCAAAATTTTGCAAAAATGTATATTATTACAAAAATAGGCATAGTAAAAACACTTGTTCATCTATCTTAATCGGACGCTGCATGCATTTTTGTGGATTCAGAAATTATGAAAGTCATATTTGATCACCATACTTTAACAGTTTGACGGTTTTCAAAACCATAGAGAGAAAAAAAAGACGCAAATTTTGATACTAAACACAACATATTTGCTAAATATATTTTTTTTGTTTATAGCTTTGTACCATCCAGAGAGTGGTACATTTGACTATAAGTGACCTTGCATAGCCAATAACCAGTGGACAATAAAGATGTTACAAACATGACCTCATTTATCGAATTCCAAAAAGTAGTTAAGAAGAAATTGGGGAACAGATGAACATACATACATACATACTGGTCAAAATCATTACCCTTCTTTTGCTTCACCATAGTCGGGTAATAATGTCTTAGTAAATGAAATTAACCATTCCGTGCCAAGTAGTTTGGTACAATACAATACGGTCGGCCATAGCAATACTATCAATGATATCGTAGTTTTTTGGTAAGTTATGTTACCGGATTTGTCTAAAAATATCATGTGGAGTGATTTAGTACACCTAGGATTAGCAATTTGTTATTGTGTTAAGAATTACAAATCAATTACTTCGTTTCCACCTAGTACCTTGCAAACAAATTGTATGGACACCCTACTTAGAAAAGGACAGACGGTCAACGAATAATTTCAAGGACAAATTTTCTTGTTTCACTTTTTATTTAAGAGTTTGGCTTCCAGTTTGACTCTAAGTTCCTTGATTAAAATACATTTTTATATATTTTTCTGGGTTACATTGCCAATATTCAGCACAATTTTTTAAACAAACTGGGATTGCATCAATCGCTTTGACAATTTTGTTTGACAATGCTCCATCTGGATTATTCTCTAATCTAAGTAATAAACATTGATTTATAAATAAAAACTGATCAAGTGCGATTTGAGTTTGACTGGCGCACCGAGGGTGACAGATGATTAGAGACCCTATTTTTTTTAAAATATGTAATAATTTGTGATTTTCAGGTATTTCCGTATAACCTAGCCTAGTACCATAAGACTTTTTTTCCTGCCAAACATAATTTTAGGTCAACGGTGAGTACGTATTATATAGCTATAATATAAGATTATTTATAAAGGAGACAACACTACAACGTTCAAAATTGTTGCTTATTTTGCTACGGTTGTCACAAAATGTTTAGACAAATAAACGGAACATCTATTAAATAGTTTTTTTTATTCCGTATGACTGAGTATCTTACAAATTACTTACAGTTATAATTTTCATTCTATAATTTTTGTTTTTGAATATTTGCGATTTTAAGATTTTTTAACCATTTAAAAAAGCAAAGAGAAAACGTTCGTCTATCCACTGCTGCGTTTATTCACTGTGCTTCCCTATGCTCATCCGTTTACGTCACATTGACTTTGACTTTTTAATAATGTCAAAGATGTTATAATAATTGGCAAGACGTTGGTTTGTAATATCTGCCGTGACACTGAAGTTATAATAAATATTGAATTATAGAGTTTGTTTTTAAATTAAATATTTACTTACTGTAGTTAAGTAAATAGTTTTCGGCTAAAACGATGTATAAATTCATTAATACATCCTAATAATTTATTTAAAATAATATGTTACTTATTCCTATGCGAAAATATGGAACTATGGTTCTTCTGAGCTTATTCTTCTTTTATTTGGGATGTTACCTTACTTTAAGTTTCACTCGTATAGATTGCTCAACTGAAACTTTAAAAAACTTTGCATATGAGCAAAATGGGATAAACATTTTTACTACAGCTGAATATATTGTGTTGATAATTAGTAGTCCTAGCAATGAAGCTAAACGAGACACTATAAGGGCCACATGGGCAAATTTTGTAAATAATATATTCATCCAGAATGGTGAAATTGTACATAAGTGGAATTATACTTGGACATTAAAAAGCTTCAAACATAATATTGTTAAAATTTATTTTGTGATGGGAACTTTAGGATTAAACAATGAAAAGTTTGACAAAATTAAAAGTGAGCAAAAACGCAGCAAAGACCTGTTGCTTCTTGATAATGTTGAAGATAATTATAAAAATTTATCATTAAAAATGTTACATGCAATACATTGGCTGAGTAAAAATTTAAAAGAAATGAAGTATGTAATAAAATGTGATGATGATTCCTTTGTTCGGATTGATTTAATAGTAAAAGATCTTGATGCATTTGCACCAAGTATGAGTGCACCAGAATTAAGTTCCTTTGTGACATTAAAGGTATATTCTTAAACATTTAATTAACCACTAAATAACTTATGTTTGTACTTAAAATATATGTGGGTTATTACAATTATTACATTTGAGTGTCTTTCAGTGTAATATTTGTATTTTAAAATTATTTTATGTATATAAATATATTGACATGATAACAAGCAACATCCCAGTTAATGTTATGATTAATTTGGTTTTAACAAGTTTACTTTTCACTTATAAATTTTATTCTTATTTCAAGGGTGGCCTGCAATCAGTTAAAGGATTATATTGGGGTTATTTCAATGGACATGCTCAAGTATATCTTAATGGAAAATGGGAAGAGAAAGAATGGTTTTTATGTGATAATTATTTACCTTATGCACTTGGAGGGGGCTATGTGATTTCACGAAGTATTGTTGACTATATTGCTAATAACATAGACATTTTAAGGTTTGTTAACATTTAATAAGCTATTTTTTTATATGCTATATTTAATATGGCATTTAATTAGGTTTTATTTTGGCATACATGTTCTGAAACCTAGGCTAATTTGTAGGAGCACAACATGGAGAGGATCCAACTTTAATTTTGTTTAAATTCATGAACAAATCAAACCATAAAATGATAGGACAGTAAATTAATTTCGATCATCTGTATATTGGTTTCCATTATGAGAAAGCTAGCATAAAGTTTAGTATGCTTAGATTTATTCCTACCTTCTTTTATCCCATCCGCTTTTGCTGCACTTATATAGATGTTCTCACCCAGAGAAGTACTACAGCTATACACAAAGCCAGCATAAAATAAAGTATGCATGACTTTCTGGGTTGTGAGATGACCATTCCTTCCCTATTCTTTTTCCCTCCTAATCCTTAGTATATCTCAATGCATCCTATACACTAAACCTGTTTCATCCAATTTCCCAGGTTGACAATGCACATGCAACTCTCCAGATGGTATGTGTGTCCATGGGTGATGGTTTCACTTAACAGGTGAACCATCGGTTCTTTTTGTCATCCTTTCCATAAAAACAAAACCCGTTCTTACCCACTATCACCCGGATATTGCACCCACCACTCATGGGATGTTGCACTTATGGGCAACAGCTTTACTTATTATAAGGTGAGCCACTTGTTTGCTTGTCAACCTTTTTTAGTAAAAAGCAGTTGATGTGAAACAGTTTATTCATTGTTTCACATCAATGATATGATGAAGCCTTAATTTCCTTTATGTAAAATATTTTAACTTAGTATTTTAAGTTATCTAAAAAGTAAATAAAATTGTACAGCGTCGTCTGATAGGTTTAAATAGTGTAATAGCATCTCTTTTTATAAATTATATATAAAATGTAATTATTAGTTAAATTAAATTTTCACAATACCTAAAAATATATTTCCCTAATTTCATAAATAGAAAACAATTGCAATGTAATCTGTAATATTGAAGATATACTCAAAAATATATTAAACTTTATTTAATACTATTACATATTCGGAAGTTTACATTGTGTAATGTAAATTGTAAGATTTTAATGTCACTATTATTATTTGGTAATCACTCATTCAATACAAAAGCGCAGTAGACCTTATTTATTGATGTTAACCTCCTCTGACTTTGAAAGTAATAGAGAAGGTAATCCAGTTTGTAAATTGGTTCTGGCGAACCGTGTCACTATCACAGAGATCCGTGGACGGACATTGAATAGTTAGATGCATAGTACCTACAATAGCTGTAACTTCATTTAAAATGAGAATGAGAGTATCCGTATGCATTCAGTAGAAATTGCTTTCCGAGCTGGCGGTAGCTTATAATGAAAGAATCGTAAAACTTGACCTTTCATAACAGCGTGCAAGCGCCTATGTAATTATAAGTATTTTGAATTTCAATTTAAGTCATATGTATTTTTATAATTAACTTTTTTATTAATGTATTTTCATTTACATCTGTGTATAGATGTTTCAATTGATGAATTAATAACTTGCATCTATAATAGTGTTTCATCTATATACTATACTATACCATACCATACCATACCATACCATACCATACCATACCATACCATACCATAGCATAGCATACCATACCATACCATACCATAGCATACCATAGCATACCATACCATACCATACCATACCATACCATACTATACATCTATACCATACCATACTATACATCTATACTATACTAATATTATTAAACTGAAGAGTTTATTTCTTTGGTTTAACTTGCTAATCTCTACTGGGACTACTGATCTGAATCAGAAATTCTTTTAGAGTTGGATAGCCTTTAAGAAGGAAGGTTTTAGGCTATATAACATCATGCTATGACCAGTAGGGGTAGAGCAACAATGAAAAATGTTCCATGCAGGAAAATATTTTGCAGATGAAATTGTAAAAAGGATCTAGTTTATTATAATTATAGATTACTAAATTGGTCCAATGTAGTAATTTTAATAATGAATAATATATAAATATAGACTTTTGTCTGTTTCAGCTATTACAACTCAGAAGATGTATCAATGGGTGTTTGGACTGGCCCATTAAATGCAATAAATAGAGTCCATGATATCAGATTTGATACTGAATGGAAGTCCCGGGGTTGTGATGAGACTATGCTTGTACGGCACAAACAAACAGCAAGTGACATGTTTTTAATGTATAAGACACTAGTTTATTCTAAAGGAGCAAAATTTTGTAAGACTGAAGACTTTAAAAGAAAAACATATTTATATAACTGGAATGTTTTGCCTAGCAAATGTTGTAAGAGAGGTTTGTGAAGTGTTTCCATTGGGTTTTTAACTATTTTTATCTTGAAAATTTATACCTGACACTGCATCACAACTATATAAAAGAACAAAATAAGTTTGCTGATATATCTGTTTTCTACAGTAATTATGGATGCAAAGAAAGATTTTTTATAAAAATATTGTATGTTTAGACCAATGTTACAATTATTAAGTAACTATCAATTGAGGAATCCAGCAAATTACAATTCAGTAGTAGTTGATAATAATTGTTCTAATTCATCAAACAATAGATATAATTAGATTTATTTTATAGCCACAATGTTTAATATAGCAGGTATTCACACCTACTATTATTTCCACCTACAATTCATTTTTAGGTGAGATAATGTTTTGTTACCCTTTTTGTTTGTACATAGTATTATACATTACAGGATTCTGCTCATTTCAATGAGTCTAATAATGAATCAAACTGAAATGAACTCCCTGTACTTTCTTGTGTTACTTTAAAGTGATAGTAAAAACAACAATTACTAATATTTCTCATTTCCAAATATGGAGTTAAATGCTGATGAGCTTCTCTGGCTTTTCAGTCTCAGCAGCCTCCTCTATTTATGTTGATCCAAAAACAATGCTGACAAATATTTCAACACATTTAAGATTTAAGAATTTTTTTTTAATTAATTTACAACTCAATATTTTTTAGATTTATACACCATTTACAAATGTTTGTAGTTAACTGATAAGTTTGTCAGCTTTTTATTTCAGGTATTAATTCATTCAACTGATCTTAATCAACCTTTAGGTTCCTACTAGTGATTTGTCAGTGACAAGAATTGAATTGTTTTGTGGTGATTTCATTACAAATTTTTATTATATTCTTGCACCACACTATTTTATTAAGTTGTTTAGTTCCTGCTGTTGAGATAATTTTGTTCAGTTTATAACAGATGTTTTTGAGCTTCATTCATACAGCCAAGCTACTACCACAAGCAAAGCAAGGACAACACCATAACATTGTGCCAAATAATGAAATATATATTTAAATTTAATTATAGTTTCCAAAACATTAAATAATGCCATTTTCTGAATTCATATAACTAGCTAGTCAACTCCTATTTGTCTATATATTGTGTATAACAAGTGCAATAACCAAATTTCAATCAAAAACTTAAGTATTATATCTAGTCAACTAAGCTTAAATAAAATTGATGAATAAAAACAAGAGATAAATAAAATCATTTTATTCACATTATAAAGAAAACAACAATAGAACTCATAAAATTAATATTTATATAAAATCAATCTGTGTTCAAAGTGTCAAGATATACAGTTTTTTGATTTATACAAAAATTTATCATCAAAACCAATATTTCTTAACATACTATATGATGTTACTGCTACATATTTTTTACAGGATGCAAGGTATTATAATAGACTACTTACTTATTTCAATACATTTGTCATTTTGATTTAATAAAATTTTTAATGTAATTTATAACTATCCTTTAGTGGTAGAGATCCTAAGTTCCTGATAAAAATAAGTTTGTTCTCTTTTCTCTTCTGGTGTCTATTTATTGACTAAAACAGTCATGTTTGTTTTGTTGTCTATATATTTTTAAAGTTTTTATTGTAAAATTAAACTTTTTACATAGTATATATTTTATATACTGTACAAGATCATTTCTGTTACTAAGTCCGATATTCAAATATATATATATATACCCTAATATCACATTAGTAAAGGATTTATTCAAATTACAGCTTTCTAATGAGAACCTTTGCCTTTAAAATCAATGTATGTTTGATTGTTATAAAATGTTGTTCTTGATAATTCCTCTTTGAAATAGTCTATTGTTCTCTGAAGGCCATCCTGTAACGAAACCTGTAAAGTGACAACAATATCTTTGTGTTAATATTTGGAGATAAAATAAATCTTAAGAATATTTGATGAATAGAAGGACGTATTAAGTTCGTTTTTAGAGATAAAATATCCATAAAGTTAATGGTGTGTTGCTAGTCTTGGAAAAAATTGTGAAAATATCTAAAAAGTCTCCTCTTATAAAGCCATATCTAAATTTAATTCAAGACTCAATTTTATCAAAAAGTGTGTTGCAAACCATGTAGGGATTAGGGCAGTTAAGTTAAAAAAAGGAAAGGATTTATTTTGGGACAAGATGCACTATATTTTACATCAGATTTTGTGACTGTAAGGTTGTGGTTTTCTCTCCTGTTGAGCAGGTGTAACATGGAAATGCAAGTGTGGCAATTTTCGTTATGCTATATATAAGCCAGTGCTTATCTTATTGTATTAGTTGACTTTTTGGCCACTATAAAAATGCACCTATCCTTTATATTGGACCAATTGACACCCACGCAAAATTAGTTTAGAAAATTATCCAATCTTTTTTTCCTCTAAAATCCTTAATTCCATCTATAATACTTTGTCTCTTTATGGTTGATGTGAAACAGTAGGATCTCTATATTTATGGCTAAAGGGGACTTTAAGAAATAAGGTCTAAAGACTAATAGACATTTTTTGTCTTACAAATATTTTGACAATTATTAGCTGTGAATACAAAGCTCCAGCTAATTATATAGCTTATCTGATTAGGTTGCCTGTTGTATTGCATTGATTTTACTGATATTTTTTTGCCTAGTGTAATGTTCATACATATAACCATAGCCAAATATATATTTTTTTTATTCTTACCTTGGGTGACCAGTGTAAATGCGTTTTAGCCAGTGTTATATCAGGCCTTCGACGCTGCGGGTCGTCTTCCACCGCAGCGCCCGTAGCAACAGTACTACGACAGCCCGGCACTAGATTCTTTATGATCACAGCAAATTCTGCAAATGAAAAAAATATAAGGCTGAAGTGAAAATATTCACTATTCCGGGTAAATCAGCTAAATTGTCAACTTTGGTTGTTTTAAAGTTAATACTTATGCTGCATCTTTCTTCTATCTGTTATCAGTCCAATATACTATAAGAACCCTCATGTCATCCAATCCCATTTTAACTATGGCATTTACCTGTAAAGTGTAGTCAGGTAGTCATAAAACTTAACATATTAAGTTTTGATGTTTTTTCATAATATGGCAATTATGTAGCTTATTTTCAAAAATAGTACAGAAGTTATTGCTCCTAATGTTTGATACAATCTTTATTTTCAGTGGTAAAATCTATACTAATATTGGTGTAATTTCACTTGTTAGTTTCTTTGAAATTTTTTAAAAACATATATAAACTATATTAATTTTCCACTGTGGAAAGTCTCTGGCATAGACTTCTTTAAAGATGGAGTACACCTTTTAATATTCCTTTTAATCATCCTTTTTGAGGACATTAATAACAGAAATAACCATTACAAGTGTTTTTAAATAGATTACATATTGTTTGTTGTCACTATTTTATGAGAAAATTTGCCAACTGTTTAAAGAATTCAGTTGATTGTTAGTGACAAACCTAGGCTAGGCACACAGGCTAAAATTACAATATAATCATAAACATCATTATAAACATGTTATAACTCTTCTCACCACTATCCAAAATCAAGTCAATAGATTACAGCAGAAGAATGTGTTATGGAAGATGCTGTTAATTTATTATAGTTATGTATGTTTAAGTGTAACATATAGATTGGTTTTAAATATAGTATAGGTGGTTCAACTCATTTTGGCACATGGGTTTACATGTATTGTTGGCTTTAAATATGCAACTTCAATTTGTTTCACAGTGATATGTCATTTTAATAGTAAAATAAATAACATAAATATTATACTACATATTTTAATTATACAAAAATGGATGACCAATAAACTATTGCATTATATTTCATATATGACAAAAATAAACTTTATGACTTTAAACAAAAAAAAATATATCAAAAATTATTAATATAAATGGATAAGCTGAACTAAAAAATTGAAAAATACTGACATCCTATAATAACTGCCAAAGATATTCTTGACAACCGAGACCAACTTACATGCACAACAACACAAATTTATTGTCCCTCTACAGGATTTGAATCCACAACCTCCGATTTGTAAAGCAAGCAGTCACACCACTAGGCTACAGAGGTGGCCAAGTGATACAAAAGTAATATGTTCAATAATTTTTATTTAATTATTGTTTGTTAATTTTCAAATAACATTTCATTATATAAAAGCATACTAAATTGTGTATGTAATTTTGCTGTTAGTCATGAACATGTAGTAATAATATCTATACAAGCTTTACACACAGAATGTGCCAAGATGAATTGAAACATCTTTATTGAATATAAGACTAAAATGTACCTTCTATAGTGTGTTCAACAGGATTTCCAATATTAACAGGCAGAGAATAACTTGAAGCCATTAATGCTAACAGGCCATCTACTAGATCTGATACATAACAAAAAGATCTGGTTTGTTTTCCATTACCATATACCTGAAAAATAATTTATGGTAAGTTATGTAAAAATATTACAAAAATACTGATAGTAGCAATTGAACTATTTACAATCATGGTTTTTAAATAATAATTATTAAAGAATGTGAAACTGGATAATTAATTTGCATTGATAAGAAATTTGGCATATAAACTGCGACATTAATAAATATATATGTGTTATGTGATGAAGAAATTCTAAGAACTCACTGTAATAGTTAAGTTCTGTAATGCTTGCATTACAAAATTAGATACAACGCGACCATCAGACACATGCATTCTTGGCCCATAGGTGTTAAATATTCTTGCCACTCTCACAGAGACATTTTCTTGTTTTGCATATGAGTATGCTAATGTTTCAGCAACTCTTTTTCCTTCATCATAACATGCTCTAGGTCCTGTAATACGGTTTTGATATGTTTAAGGAAATTTTAAGTAATACCAATGACTGAATGAATGTGAAAATACCAACCTATTGGATTTACATGACCCCAATAGGATTCCGGTTGGGGATGCACCATAGGATCTCCATATACCTCTGAAGTACTGGCTATCAAAATCTTTGCTCCTACACGGCGAGCAAGACCTACATGAAGATAAAGTTAAAGATTGAAGTGAAAATTATTTTTACAAAAACTGTAAGAGCATATATAATTGAAATATACATAACCCTTCACTGCAATGTTTCCAGCAGACAGGTTAAGACTATTCATATAAGAATTCTGCATCATATTTTTGCATTACATACCTAACATATTTATAGTACCCAGTGTGTTAGTCTTGATTGTTTTAACTGGATTTTGCATGTAATGGGGAGGGCTTGCTGGACTTGCTAAATGGTAAATTTCATCAGCCTGGAAATTACAATGAATGTATATTTGTTATTGATTCTAACATGTTTGCTTTGAATTTATAAGCAAAGCACAAATTTAGGTAATTTTGTTGTCAGGATTTATGAACTAGATAATGTTAAAATTTTTTTTTAGAATTATTTATACCAATTAAAAGAATTAGAAGATTTTACAAAAGATAATAAAAGGATACATATTAATTTATGGACCGAAATACAAAGATCAAAGTTAAGATGGTAAACAAATGATCCAGATCAAAATTGATTTTCTTTATGCATTAAATACAGATAGATATAATTATAATTACTAACCTCAACATATAATGGGTTCACAATGTCATGATGTATCATTTCAAAATTGCGATGCCCAAACCAGTGTTCAACATTACGTTTTCGTCCAGTGAAGAAATTATCAACAACAATTACTTCATGTCCTTGTATCATTAGAACGTCAACTAAATGAGATCCTACAAATCCTGCACCTCCTGTAACCTAGGACATTAATAAATAGTGCAAATGGGAATACATACATATTCAAATGGAACTGTTTTTATTAAATTATATTTTACTGATATCAAAATAACATTTTATAAAATGACCAATATAGTGTTACATTTAGTGGTCTAAACAACATTTATATATAAAATCTCTTAATATTTTTTCAAACTTATTACTTAATTTATGTCACTATAAAATAGCAAAATAATGACATACCAATATCCGTTTTCGTTCTTTAAAGCCTAAGTATTTAACATCTGGATATTTCTGTGGTATTCTTCCTTCTAAGATAGCTATTTTCTTTTCTAGCTGTTCAATTTTGTTTTTAGCTTCTTGAAGTTCCCGTTTTGTGCTATCATCAACATTATTAGATTCCATCTTCATATCCTTTTCCATAAGGACATAAGATTCCTTCTTTGGTATTGTGTCAAATTCTTTGTATACTAAGTCCTGAAAATCGACATCTAGTCTTTGGTTTGGTCTTTTTAGTTCACTATCATTACCGATTTTATCTTTTCTCAGAATAAGAAATATAAAGAACACTGGAAAACAATAAGAAATCTTTAAAATTTATGAAAGAATTAATAATTAAAAGAGAAAATAAGTACAATTTTTAATAATTTTAAAGTAAAAAAAGAAATATAAAAAAAATATTTAAGAATAAGCGTTTACTTACGCAAAGACAAAACACATACGATGGTTATAGTCTTTCTAAATTTTAATGATTGCCTTATCATTTCTGAAATTGTTACGCTAATTTAATACGGTTTACATTGCTCCATAAAAGTTTTAAGGTGACCGGCGTTAACATGACATTTAATAATAATAAAACAATATTATAAATATTACGCCAACTGCGGCGATATCATTGACGTTTTCCTTAACACACTGACTGACTGTCAATAATTTGACAATTGAGAATGACAGGTCTATATTATTTTTTTCAGCCAGACTGGAATTGATAAGAGAGTCGGACGGACTTTCACTTTTCAATTAGTGTTGTATTATGACCAGTCATAATAATATACTTTTTTATTTTTAACTAGGTAATCCTTTTATATCTTACTATGTGTATGTGTAGGTTGATTATTAAAAAAAATATAATTGTTGTATGGAAATGTTGAAGAATTAATAAGTACCTTTATTCAAACAAAAAGTATGTGCGTACTTTGTACGCACGTAAGAAGTTATACGTCTTTGGCGTAACTTAATAAAAATCTTTCTAAAAATTTTATCCTACATTTGTAGAAAAAACGATGCTAATAATAATAAAAATGGTATGCAATACTTTAAAAGTTTTATTACAACGAATTATTTGGTTAAATAAAGTTTAAATATCATAAATAATGAACTTTATTTACTTTCATATTTGGCACGTAGCGACATCTATTTAAGAACATACGAACTATCAGAAGAGCTGAGTTTTGATATATTTTGCCTTCACTCCGCCATCTAGTGACATATGTTTGAAATACTAGTTAATGTTACAGTTAAACTAGTTAATGTTCATATAGCTGGCAATGCTATACATTACATGACAAATGACGACATGATATGTTGACTAGCTAACTTCATAATGGTGTGAGCGCGTTTCGTAAAAATTTACTCTCTAGCTAACTTCAGATGTCAGTTTTCCGTTTCGGTGTGCGCGCACATCGTAAAAAACTACTCTCATCATTTTCCCCTAACGCGCCAAAAGAAGGAACTTTATATTAGTATTTTATATTTTAACATACAATATAAAATTCTATAACTAATATCACCTACCGAAATAAGACGAAAATATTCTAAAGAACCCCAAAAATTGTTTAAACAGTGCAAAATATTTCCAATACACAACAAAAAATTTATTATAAACTAATAATAGAACAATATTTTCGGACTGAAATTCAGATTCCCGTTAATTATCGACTTACAACTAGGAGTATACCAAATAAAAAATTGTAAGTTCCCGAACACATGAATGTTTATGGCAAACGCACAGTACAATATTTAATCCCAACAATCATAAATAATTTACCTTCAGATATTAAAAATAATATAAACTATAAAAACATAAAAAGTATACCCTAAAGTTATTTTATTAAATTCTAAATAAAATAAAATATTAACTTTTACGCGCAGCCTGTACGTGATGGTATGAGTGAACTCGCAAGTTGTAGTGGAAAAATCATATCGTAACTTTTGTTAAATTGAATAGCGTAGTACCCAAAGTCTCTAGACAAACCCGTAGTGGGTTTAGAGATACTTTAGTTATAACTTAATTTAATTTTTTATTGTGTTTAAAATAAATAAATAAAGAAAAAATATCTTAAAAGTTATTTGAATAAAACGAGTGACGATATTAATGGTAAATTGTTTTTTTAATTCAATTCGTTTTCATTTTAGTATCGTCCTCTTTCATATCATGTTATTATTTATTGTAGTGCCAATTTTTGAACCTATACTCAAAGTAAATATCATTTCAAATACATCGATATAATATCATTCATCTAAGACTTAGGGTATAATATCATACATTTGAGATTGTAAGCACTAATATTTTTGATAAAGTTAAATATATTTTGTAACATCGATATGCTAGATCGATGTCTGCATAAAATAAAGTATTCATGACTGTTTGTGATGCCGGAGGCCCATGTCTACCCTTCTCCAATTCCTTAATCCCGACCCATCTTTTCCAATAAATCTATTCTATCCAATTTCCCAGGTTGACAACGCACTCGTGACTCTCCGGATGTTGCGTATCTATGAGCGGCGGGATCGCTTTACATCAGGTGAACCGTCGGTTCGTTTGTCTTCCTTTCCATAAAAAAAAAACGATACGTATACTCTTAAATGATAGTGTAATAAAGAAAAATGTATTATGCTATTTAACTAAGAATGTTCACGACATTTACCTCGAGTTGTCAAAGATCTGTCAAAAAGTATTATATTTTTCGATTTGACAACAATATAGCGAAGCGTCATGCACATTCTTTGTTGACTGGCAGCATATCGCTTTTATCTTAACTATATGAATACAGTACACTGCGTTGTTTTGCCCTGCGGAGAAAAGTCGTAATGCCATAATGCAACAAAACAATTATAGATTCTTTAACTCATCTTGGCAAATAGATTTATGTGTGCGTATGCTTGTAAATATGCAACTTCGATTTGTTTAGCTATGAATAATGACGCGTCACGCGCCTAACGTCGTCTGACCAACACATGTAACATAAATGTCATTGTACTCGCGAAATGAAGCCATAGTAACTCCACAATTTTTTATTACATGAAAATAGAAATGCAAAAATGGTTTATCTAAAGAATATATCTTAGTACATTTTACATATGACAAGAAATAAACTTGAACAAGAAATAAAAATGAAGTGATTCATATCAGTAAAGGTAATATTAATAAAAATCGTAAAAAATATACATCTAAATTTATGTATTATGGCTGCTATAGATTTGGAAAGTACGTAACTAATGTTAATAACATTTTGCACACATGTGTAATTTGGACGCACTTAAAATGTGTTTTAAAATCGATGGTTTGTCAATGTTTTCATTGGTAATTATAAAATTCTAAGTTTAAGATGGACTGACAACGTCTTGTCAATTGAATATGGAACTAGAGACGGACAATTATGTAATTACTTCTTAGAGTTCACACTTTAAGACCGCAATTAATATCGACATAGACTATAAAATCTGTGCCAGATAACTTGGGCCGCGACTGGTGGTGTACTTGATGTCGCTAGTTTTAAATATATTTTCCCCTTTTATTTTAAATGATTATGATTAATCGACTGATATAAAACTCTTCGCTTTTATTTACACTCTAGTTTAATGGCATTCATCTAAAAATAAATAGTATAATCTATTAAACCTTTGCACTATGTTTACCACTTGGCTGCTTTAATTATTACCACGCTGTTTTAATCATTTTAATTGTGGTATTTAGTTTGTTACTGCAAATTATGTAATGTGAAGTTAATCGTCTACCGCCATATAGTCGAAACTTGGTTTACAGAATTTACAGAATTTGCCAAAAAAGTAAGTATTATTACTCGAAGTGTACGGGCCGCTTGCGACATATCGCTGAATAATATTTAAATTAAATTTACGTTTAAGTCATTGCTAATAGTTCGTTAAATTTCGTCAGACGAACTATCAATATTAAACACCCAATATCGGCTATTTATTTTAACGTATTTACTTAAATTTGTTACCTTTTTTTAATTGTCTATATACTTATATTTATATGTCTATATATGTATTGTCACCCTTATACTTGTAGTAGCAGATTGTTTCTGGTCAATTATCAATTATTTAACTATATAATATCAAAATAATAATATTTATATACACAACGTGAACCTGTTGTATACCTAAGAGACTATTGTAGAAATATTTTTTTTTATTTCGACGCTCTGCAAAAAAGTCTCTATTTGCATATTTAGAGAGTCCTGTCGAGTTTAAGGTTTTTTATGCAAGACAATTTCTTTAAAAAAATGACAACCATACGTTCTGGTGAAAACACAGTTGGTTTGTTTTACTTTTCATTGTAAAGTAATTATTGTTCAGTATTTTAATTACAATTTCGGTAATCTAAACTCTACTGAACTATTCAGATTAACGTATGCTTGCTATATTGTTATATTTTGTTAATAGAACTTACTTCAATAAACGGAGGAGGTTTTTCTTTGACTATGTCTTTTGTTTTTATGTAAGAGGTAGGTAGAGCATAACAATTTTTCACAGATTTTGCTGCATTTCTACGGCCGTGCTCGCCCGGGGAAGTACCATCGCCCTTTATACAGTTGGCATAAAGTAAAGTATGCATGACTTTTGGGGATGCCGGATGACCATGTTTACCCTTTTCTTTTCCTATTCCTATCCTCTCCAAATACTTAATTCCGACCCCATCCTATCCAATAAACCTATTATATCCGATCTCCCAGGTTGACAACGCACTCGCAACTCTCCGGATGTTGCGTTTGTCTATGGGTGACGGGATCGATTACCACCAGGTGAACCGTCTGCTCGTTTGTCTTTCTTTCTATAAAAAAAATGTTCAAGCATAACTTGGCCATTTATTTAATGATTTATTTTCGGACGATTTTCATTCAAAAATTAGTTCAGTAATGTATTACTACAATTAAAAAAAGAAGAAATATCCTCCAAAACAAGATAGAGGAAATCAAAATATGTTCTAGGGTCCAGAGCTTCTAAAAATTCCTTCGACGATATGCTAAAGCTGGCTTGTGAAGTAGTTAGTAGCTTCAAGAGACACTAGTGAAGTAAAATTGTAAAATCATTTTGACATCAAACAAATTTGCAAAGTGTGTAGAGATTTGAATATGCGTTAACTCAAAATTTTTTTTGTTCATTAATAATAGCTGTGAATTTACCCATACTTAATAATTAAAAAAAAATTATTTGGTATACTCAGTTTTTTATTATTTTTTTTTCAAATCTAAGACCGATTGAACTCAACCAATACCCATTCGTCCAGATGATCTATGTTATTTTAAAAATTCTTGTCTTCTTGTGTACGAATTTTAACTCAAAAAAAAAACCTATAACATCTTAAAGTTCGGTTGAGTGATTGTATAATACTAAATGTCTTTGTTTATCTTGGCAGACGAAGAATCCATGGAACATTTTAGAAAAGTGCTATACCCAGATTTATATTAGCTAGCATATTAGTGTATCTTGGAAAAAAATCATAGAGCTTATTAGGAGGATTTGATTCCAGAAGTTCGAGTGATCTTTCACTCCAAACTGATCGAATTGGATTTGATGACTGACTGTAGTAAAGGAGATACAGTTCGCTAATGTGACTCCAATGCTGTAGGTAACAGTAGTTTTGTGTTGTTACAGACCTGAGGAGTTAGCGAAGACAATTTGGCAAAAATAAAGAAAGAACCCATTCATCCCGAAATGCCCTGGCTTCCAATAGATTAAAGATGGCACTGGCAGTATTGCCCTTTGTTAGTATATGTCGTACAATTAAATTCGTTTGAATATGATAAAATTGTTCTAGTATAAAAATAGAATTTTAAAGAGTTTAAATATGTCCTGTAGTGAAAAGTGTGTAGTAGTAGCGTGGTTGTAGTGCTCCAAAAAAAGAAAGATTAATGCATAGTAATAAGTATCTCACGTCAGTGTTACGCGAGTATATCCGCCCCATTTCCCATGTTTCAAGAGCAAAAAAACCGGACTTCTCACACTGGTTATAGGTATATATTGTATTTGGATACTCGGGCATACGTTACGTTCCCAAATGGCAATGAAACTGGCCTTGTGCTGTTTCCTAGTTCGGTTATAGTAATGACGGTTCAGTAATCGACTGTACTTTTTGATCTTAGTATTAAAAGTGATTAAAATTGGCCTCAATGTTTTCTGAGAAGCTAATCGAAGGTAATGGAGGTTATGGTGTTAAGTATCAAAATCTTCACATTGAATACTTTTATGAATGTCAATTGGGTGCTGTCATCACCAGTAAAACAACTTTTTCTTTTGACATCTTTTGTAAAAAAAAAGCATAGTGCCTTAATGTCTACACGTCGCACTTATTATAATCACACGCAAAATATAATCCACATTATCCTGTTTTGTTGTTGGAGACCAATACAAGGAAGTAATTTGATTCAAGCTTGAGGAGATTCAAACTTGAGGAAATATACGGGAAAACAGAATATCTGTTTCATCTTTTCCTTTCCCTGGAGGAAATATTTTAGAGTGAAAAAAATTATCTTAAAAAACTTTAAAAACACACATTAAGTCTTATTGACTTTTCGAAACTCTTAATCAGTCATATATTCTCAGAAAATTGGGCCTTTTTAAAAAATGTGTTTTTCAGAATTAATGAGACTTGATCAGAAATTTTAAGATTTTTTGGGAGAATTTAAAAAAAAATATTTCCACTTGGATTAAGTTAAAAAAATGTGCAATACCCATTGCTAAGCGTATTTATGACTAAAATGAGTTTTAATTTACCTATATATTATAATTAATAACGAGTAATAAAATAAGCGATGTCAAAGCAAAGAAACAATATTGTTTGCAGCTCGGGGAACTCAACTAGTTGATAAGATAAACCAACATCCTACTACATAAAAAGAAGTTGTTATCTCTCCAGTTGAATGGACAAAATTTAAATGGATATTGTGTTACATACATTATTTTTGGTATTTGAGCGCCGTATTGCCGCCATATTTGTTTCTAACACTTACGTCATAATACTCGCCGATCATTTGTGTTTTCGCGCACAGGGGTAAAAATAAGGCTTAAGGCAGCTTACATCCAGGAAAAAGTTCCCAGTTCCATTGACGTATTATATTAGATCTATGCCCAGTACTAAAGAAATAGAGTGACTGTGTTGTAGGACAAGGACTGGGTATACATGGTCGAGGAAAAATAATAGGAAACCTAAAAGATTAAAGAAATGTATAAAAATTTAAGAAATTTAAATAAGTATTATCAAATCAATACACCCGAGTAAAGCTGCGAGCAATAACTAGTTTAGTTTAAGTGGCAATTTGCCTATTGTCCTAAGAGATTCTAGTACATCACAATTCAGGTGGAACTAGATATAAGATATATGAGAGATATGGAGATAAGAATAAAATTAAAATTGAGAAACGGAGTGGGAAAGAAAGAAGGAAGAAGGAGGAGTGTGAGTGGTCATCTAGTAACACTAGAAGAATTTTATTTTAGGCAAAATTTGAAACTGAAGTTAGGGGATAAGGTTTCACTAAACTATTTTTACATATATCGACGATTATGGGAAAGTTTGGATGTTTGGATGTTTTACAATATTTATAACGATGTATTATGAATTCTCGTATCTATAGTCTATGTCTGATGAGTTTACAGTGTCTAATGTATAGTCTACAGGGAATGACTGTTTATTTTTATATTTACATATTTATTATTCAGTTAATTATTTTTTTAATTATTTTTTATTTCATTATTTTTATTTATTGATTTATCTATTTTTCATTTTGCTTTTTTTTATTATTATAAATGAATCTAATTATTTATTAGTTATATTAAAAAATGTATACCCGAATGATAAATTTCTTTATACCTCGAACAGAACTTAAGATTATTTTTTTTATTATAAGGGACTTCCTTCCTATCTGGCGTCCCACGACACCACACGGTTTTCTTTTATATTAAACCTACTTCTTGACATAATTTCTAAAACACCAGATGAATTTTAGTTTGAAAATATATATGTACTCGCCAATATACAACCGAAATAGAGTGACCGGGGTATAACACTACTATACTTTTGTAGAAAACAGTAGATTTCAAATATTTAAAGTCTTAATCAAGTTCTTAATATTTATATTTATTTATTGTATTGTTGCTAATCAAATCAATTGCGATCGCGTGTAACAGCTGTATGGCTATAAATAATAATAAATTAAAATAAGACAAAATAAATAAAATACTGATTTTCTTTGCCAAAAAAAAAAAATACTTCGATTACACTTTATACCGGTTTCTTGGCGGTAAGCAACTAACTGCGTTTTAGGTAATCTGAAATTATTTTCTCATTATCACAGTCATAAAAAATATAGCAATAATTAAAAAGAGCAAAATGGCCTGGGCACAACAGCTATTACTACATATTGTTAAATAAAACTTCTTTATACAAGTCAATCAGGTATCATATTAATTTGAGTATCTGATATTTTAAATATTCATAGAAATACTTGCAATATCGTCGTTATTTCATCAACTGCTACATAGTTATAGGACCAATATTTTACGATACAATGTGGCGTTCTTGCTGAGAAAGAAATGAAAACACATACGGAATAATATTATTTGGATTTCAATCTTTGTCATAAATATGCTAGCGCAAATAACAACTTATTTAGTAACACAGTCAGTAGATTTTACTTTTTAGTTAGTTCATAAACATATCGGCCTTACAGAGACAGGTTTATCCGGTTGGTCAGAAAACAGCCCGTCGATCCCAGTAGCAAAGAATGCTCTTAGCTCCCCATTTAAATCACCAATTGCATCTTTTGAGGAATCTCTACTCCTAAATTCTGCAGGTAGAAATTCATTTTCAGCGCGGAATGTATAGGGATGTACTTTAAGACCAGCTGCATGTGCATCGTGGACAAAATTTGTGGGCTCCCCCAGGGTGTCATCAGCATTACGAGGAATTATATAGCTCTTATCCGGTCCAATTGCATAAGCATAAGAAGCCACTTGCTTGAGTCCATCAGGTGTTGCCATATCTCCATACGTAAGACCTGTGCCGGCAACAACTTGGTCAAAAGGCTGATCTGAAGGATCACTCTCGTATAATTGCAATAAGCGGAGATCCGTTATCGTTTTGAGGTATTTTAAATTGTTGACTTCAAAAGACTGTATATAAACCGGTGCTGAGGCAGCAGTGTAGCCGTTCTTGCGGAAAGTCTCAACAACAAGATCTTCCATTGGCAGTCCTTGGTTCTGGAAATATGTGCTGTGTTTGATTTCGGGATAAAGTCCAATGACCCGTCGCTGACTTTTTTCCATGCCTTTAACTAAATCAATTATTTCCTGGAACGTTGGGATTTGGAAAGCACCATTCATACGAGCATTACCGGGTCTGATATCGGGTATACGTTCTACGGCACGAAGAGTTTTTAACTCGGCGAGTGTGAAGTCTTCTGTGAACCAGCCTTCCATTTCTTTACCGTCGATTGTCTTATTCTTATGGCGGTGGGCAAATTCAGGGTGCCGGGCGACGTCCGTAGTTAATCCGAGTTCGTTATCATGCCGCGCAACTAGTTGGCCGTCACTTGTCATGACTAGATCTGGCTCTACGTAGTCAGCCCCCATTGTGATGGCGAGGGCATAGGATCCAAGTGTGTGCTCAGGGACGTAGCCACTCGCACCTCTGTGTCCTATCACTAACGGCTTGCATCTGTCCGCATCTCTAATAGGTTCCGAGGATATCGAAGCGGGTACCGTTGCAACTAAGGAGAAACTCCCTGCTGCAGCTAGAATTAGCCACACTGCTTGCATCGGCCCCATCTTCGGTGACTTCTGTACCTAAAGGTTAACATAATTAAATCAATCCTATTACTTGTTATTTTCTTGCTAATTTGTTAATTTTAAATTAATTACGATAATTTTGTTCACAAATTCGTCAATACTATTTTATCGACTACATAAGTCAAAAAGAAAATTTATATATTTAAGACTTGAGCTAATTTATAATCGCATTTTATGTCACGACTAATGTAACATTAACCGTGAGCGTGATGTTGTGTGGTGAGTAGTTGATACCAGATATTAATTTATAAGTCGACCGCTTGAATTATTGCCACAGCTGTTTTAACACTCTCTTAACAAATTTGTATCATTACAACAACAAAGTTTAACAAGTATTTTATGTAATTAACCGATCAAGGCGTCAAATAATAAAAAACGAATGTTTTAACTTACTTTTATCTGTGAGGCGCGTTGCGCCTCGATGAAATCACACGATCACTTGACCACGATATTACAAAATACACTCAGATGTTAACCGGGTACAGACATATAGACAAATCTTTAGCCTCAACAACGCTAGTGTTTCAAATATAATTTTTTATAGTTATTTTACTTATGACAGTAAAAAATATAATTTTTTAAAGGGAACTACCGTTTAAGATAACGCAAAAGATTTAAATGAAGCAAGATTGGTAGGAGGAAAACGTTTATGTTCTTGCTTCACATCCACGTCACGTGGAACAACATTTCAAGGCTGCGATGTAAATAATAGATTTCAAAACAATTAGTTGTATACTAAGCAAAATGAAGAATACAGCATATGTATTATTGGCTCGTAGTTTATATTGTTTTAAAATTGAGAAACTATCTTATTTGCGCTCAAAAAGATTAAACAACGCTAAGTAGAAAAAAGATAGCATATATTAAATATTTTTATCAAGATATTACAGACTATGTTGTATGGCAATTAATTCACTAACAAGTTTACCGGAAGTCAAATGTTCCGAGATAGCTCTGTGACCAGACCCGGATTCACACTAATGCGGCACTTGGGGCTAGTGCCCAGGGTGGCAAACTCTCATTTTTATTTCCTTGTTTGTGACACAAAAAAAAATACAAACCACTTTCTCTTACTACACTGAGATGTTTTTTTTATAAAAAAGAAACTATTTTCCTATTTTGAATAGAAGTCACATTGAAGTTACTACCCTGATGTTCTAGTCTGTGCATAAAATCTACAGTGTCAAGATGTAGAGCCACTCATAGTCATTTGCATATTATCTTTAATTCTATGTAATAATGCCTAGACTTGAAATAGCAGAAATATTCCTTTGCCTATCGAGTGGTTAATGTGATAATATCCTTTTTGTTGGAGAACGTAACTACGGATCTTGTACAACATGGTTACTGCCTTTTACATTAAATGTTAACATTAAATTTTCTAAACAATATATTTTACTTATTCAGATTGGTAAAACACAATTATAACAATGCATTTTCGTGTTCCTACATTTGATTCTTTTTTAATTTTGTGTCAATTTGATAGGGGTATAATTTTTTTTATGCAATGGAAGACAGACGAGTAGATGGTTCACCTGATGGTAAGCGATCCTGTCGCATAGACACACGCAACATACGGAGAGTCGCGTGTGTGTTGTTAATCTGGAAAATTGGATATAATAGATAGGATAGGGTCGGGATTCAGGATTTGGAGGGGAAAGGAGTGGGAAAAGAAAAGGGTATACATGGCCATCCGGCGTCCCCAAGTCATGCACATTTTATTTTATGCCAACTTTGTAAAGGGCGGTGGTACTTTCCCGGACGAGCGCGGCCGTAGACGTGCAGCAAAAGCTGTGAAAAGATGTTATGCTCTACCACCTTAATATACAAACAATAATTAATAAATAGCGTAAATATAGGACATTAGAAATAAATAGTTCTTCGTCGTCGTAACCTTATGGCTGCATGATAGGTTAGGTTTCTCCACACTTGTCTGCTTTGGGCCAGATGAATAGTCAATTGCGTGGTGCATTTAAGGAACCCCAGAATGGCGTCTGTCCATGGGGTGGGTATTCTTCCTCAACTCCTTTTCCCCTCCAATAGGAAATAGTTTGTGCTTGTACTAAATTCGTTTCTTATGTGAATTTAGAAATCGTTGTATGATTCACACGTAAATGTTTAGTATTTGGTTGTTTGTCCAAATTAAAGTTACAAAATATCTTGTAATAGTATATATAATTTTAGTAGAAGTAACGGTAGTGAAAAAAAAAAACTGTTTTAAAAGAGATTGATGACAAGTAACGTATATTGTAATTAATAATTGAAGATAAAGGTATTGCAATGGACATTTTAAATTCAATAATAAAATAGGTTATTTAGAAAATGTAATCCTTCTTTATACAGTAAAACATATAATCTCAAAGTCACTTTTTTATTCAATCCAATAAAAATTACTCTTATTTTGAGTTTATAAATATCTAGGTTGGATTTTTTATATCATCACAATCTCATAATATTAATACGTGAAACAAAACTTTTCAGTCTTTTTACGAAAATTTACATAATTGCAGTTTACACGGTGGGGATGCAGAAAGCTAACACTTTGCACATTGAATTAAAAAAAATCAATACACTACACTATCGTGCAACGTTACACATTACAATTGCATTTTTCTTACAAATATTGCATGAGTTGTTAAGTATGATTTAGGATACTATGCTCCCTATGTAGAGAAGTTCACTATACTAAAATTTTGTCGAATTTCCGTCCGACCGTTGCGAGGTCTGTTGTGATCACATGGATTTTTTTTTCATTTTCTTCTTCTTACTAGCCTAATTCACAAAATACTTGGAGGTTGTCTTCTAATCTAAACATCATACCTGAATATCAGTTTTTACACAGAGCTACTGGCATCTGATCTCCGCAACCCAAAGATTCGAAGGATGAGTTAGTAGGCATAGGCACGATATGTGAAGGCACTGACATGCTATAACGTCTGCCAAAGATGTTCTTGAAAACCGGGACCGACTTTTTACTTTTTTATGGCAATCGGGTGATCAGCCCACATTGACCCAACCAAGAAACAACACAGAGTCATTGTCCATCTGCGGAATTCAACCTACGATCTCCGGTTTGTAAAGAAAAGTTATTAAAAATAGTTTGGTTGTAATTTTTATTTACATTTTATTATAATATTAAATTAAAGTATAATTATTGAGACTTATTCGATTTGCCATTTTTTGCTTTGCATTGTCAACCTTACAGTTCTTTAATACGACAAATTCATTTCTTAGTAACATTGACGCCTCATTTGTACGGGTACGTCCGGTTGGTCAGTGAATAGTCCATCGATGCCTGTAGAGAAGAAAGCTTCCAATTCTCCTGTGGCGTCCCCGATAGCCGCTTCTAAGAGGTCTTCACTATGGAATTCCGCTGGTAAGAATGAGTTTTCCGAACGGAAAGTGTATGGGTGCACTTCTAGGCCTGCATCGTGAGCGTCCTGCACGAAGGTAGTTGGCTCGCCTAAGGTATTAGCTGGTGTACGGGGGATAATATAATCCTTATCAGGTCCAACAGCGTTAGCATATGTAGCAACTTCTTTGAGACCTTCAGCTGTAGCCATATCTGCGTAAGTCAAGCCAGTGCCCGCCAAAATTTGGTCGTAAGGTTGATTACTTGGAGTGCTACTGTACAACTGTATTAGACGTATGCCAGTTATTTGTCTGAGCTGCTTCAGATTATTGACTTCGAAGGATTGGATGTAAGCTAAAGAATTAGGGCCGACGTAACCGTTATTATGGAACATGTCCACCAGCGGCCGTTCCATAGCCAGTCCTATATTCTGGAAGTGTGAGGAATATTTTATTTCTGGGTAGATGCCGATGGTGCGTCCCTCGCTCTGCTCCATGCCTTTGACTAGATCGATGATTTCCTGGAAAGTGGGGACGTCGAAGGCTCCATCCATTCGCGCGTTGCCTGGTCTTGTATCAGGTATGCGCTC
>JAOCPS010000023.1:1694524-1711471 GCA_025505425.1 Graphium colonna | reverse complement strand
AGTATACCGCTATTCTATACCTCAGAGGACTAACGCCTACAAGTATGGGGCGGAATTTTAAGAACTGGAACATGGAGATCTCGACGTTTACGTACAGCCATTTTAGTTGCTTTCTGTACTCCGAGACATGGTCGAATTGGCGAAGACTGAAAATGAAACTAATGCAAAGGTTTTGAAAACGTTCTAGTTTCTTCCAAACTTCTTTAGTGGTATCAAGGAAACAAATATCCGCATAGTCAATTAGAGGTAAAAGAAGAGTATTAGCTAAGGTGATTTTAGTTTTTGTCGGTAGGATGAATTGGAGATTGGAAAGAATTGTTAACTTTTTTGCTAATCATATTAATATGAGATGCCAATGTCAAATGTTTTGTTTTGTCAAAAGTTTTTGGCGAAGTCTGAATTTGGACACTGTCATAAATTACATCTGGGAGTTTTGAGTAATCTTATAGTTTTAAATAATAGGAGCTGCCAATAATTAAAACTTTTGATTTGCTGGGATTAACTAGGAGTCCAAAGGACTTTGCCCAATTATTAATTCTGGTCAAATCAGCATTTAGCATAGTAATGGCTTCCTTGGCATCTGCGATTTTAACGACGATAGAGCTGTTAGTCATCAGCGTAGAGATGGTAGTGAGAAGTAAGAAAAGAAACTAAAGAGTTAATAAAAACGGAGAAAAGGAGTGGGGAAAGGACACTCCCCTGAGGAACCCATGCAGTAAGATCACACCTCTCGGAACATAATCCAAATAGCCGGAAAACAAGAAGTATTCAATGAAGATCTAATAAGGTGAGAGATGATTTATTAACAATACATTCTCGTTCATAATTTAAAAGTGCACCTACCTCAGTATCACAGCATCACCTGAAGGTTGGTTGGTAGAAAGTGCTATGCACCATTAATCCCGCCTTTGTACATTGTTATGTGCAACAAGTTTAAATAAATAAATAAATAAAATAAATAATTAATAGGAAGAAGCTCGTGTAAAATAGGTTTGATCATCCGGATACCATCATAACCAGTAGCATTGGTAGTAATTTTATCAATTGATTTTTAATGTCGTCCTCAGTTAAACAGCTAAAATTAAAAGGAGGCCATATAGGTGTAGGAAGATTGGAAAGATAGTTTAGAGAGGTATATTTGAGAGAGTTGTTTATATATATGGGAGGTTGGGAAAATGTCGATTGAGTTCATTTAGGTCAAAGAAAATATTTGATTCATTTGGTGATTGACCTATACTTAGGCTTCTGAGATGGTTCCACATTAGTGCAGATTTAGTTTGAGAATTTTCAACTATGTTGTGAAAGTGTCTCCTCTTTGCATCACGGCACATTTTGCTACAACGATTGCGGAGTTTTTTTGAAGCTTAATAAATTGCTGTTCGTTGGATTCTTTTTGTACGCTCTTTTAGCCTTATTTCTTTTCGACATAATTTTCTTAATGGCGGGCGTTATCCAAGGAGCAGGAAGGTGTTTTACTTTAATTCGTCTAACAGGTGCATATTTATTCATTTAATTTAGGATGTGGGATCGAAACGGGAGACCAGTCGATGCCCTTAAGGTCACCTCTTAATAGATCCCAATGTATTGTTTTCAAGTTTCTCAACATGAAAATTTCTTCTTACGTTTGGGCTTCAGGATATTATAAGAGAGGAAAATAAGGTCGTGGTATAAAAGGAAGCAGAAAGTTGACCATGGGAAGAAACACGATCAATATTAGATACAATAATGAGGTCTTAGAGTGAAGGACATGAATTAGGAGGATGTATTGTTTAAATATTGCAAAACATACTTTGAACGCGTGTGGTGATTTTAATTATATTTCCAATTTGTTTGTTGTAGACTAGGTCCTTAATGTTGGAAGAGGAGAAGTTGGAGAAGAGGAATCTGAGGATTAAGGAAAGGACAATGCCCATTTTTATATGGTAAATCGTACCAAGTTGTATCAAGTTCAAACAAGTTTTTTTGGAAACTAGACTTATTATATTAATTAATACCTAAGTTCTTTTGGTAAAGCAAACCACCCGAGTTTGCTTTATCGTTTCGAAGATATTTGATTAATTCTAACAAAAAAAATCATAGAACATGCTTCTATTACATTCTACATTCCTATGACAGATTGCGTAATAGGCATGATGACATGTTTGTCTGATAAAATTGGATTACGAAATCACTTAATTTTTATTTTTTTGCATATTTATCGTATGATTATAATTTTATTTGATAACATAAAACTACAAAATATAGCAGTCAGCCATGTTGTGTTGAAAATCAATCAGAACGTATTACGTCACAGTCTTGCAAATGTCACCTGTCGTTTATGGATTTCGGCGAACCCGTATACTTTTTCCAAACGGGCCGTGTGTATTTAAATTATTTCACGTAAAAATATTCGCATAAATTTAAATCAATACATAACCCACGTCACTAGTTTACGTGACGATTAGAATTTGGCGGAAAATAACACATTTCTTAAAAAAAATAACGTCATAAAAATTATAAATTTTATAATTATTTATTGGCGCCTACCAATTTTTATTTACACGGGTCTTATTATTTGCAGTTCTCTATAAAATTAAATTATTGGAAAGTTAATACGCACGCGACAGGACTTGCATAAATTACTGGAACTTTTATTAATTTGCAGGCTAAGATTAAAGTGTAAACATTAAAGAAGAATTTCATTAAGTAAAATAAAATTAGAAATAAAAACTAATTAAAATGATCTTTGTAGAAATAAATTGGAGAATTTAGATATACAGTTGTTGAATTCCGCCATGCAATATAAAGGCGCATCGCATTATTTTCTTGTTTAGAACGTAAACAAATAATTTGTTTGGAGTTTTAATTGAGGTGTTAAGGCGTTGAACAACCGCACATCACTTATACACTTTACAATTCATATTTATAACCTCAAATAACTAGTTTGCTGCTTAAACGTATAACGTTCCTTGAATGTTTACCGTAACGTGACGTCACAAGCTGACGCCATGACATCGGTAAGCGTTTTGGCACGTATTTTAAACTCTATGTTTTTAGCAAAACTGTAATATTTTTCGAACTAGTATATACTCTAGAAAATTATAGAACACTAATCAAAATCATGCTTTTATAGTTTAAATTAAATTCCCTGTTTAAAAATCAAACCCATGATGTGTAATGTTGTAAGGAGTTATGAAAATGATTACTACATATTTTTTACCTTCATGTGTAAGGATTATTAGCTAAAATCATGTGCCTAATTTTATTAAATAAATATGATGACAATTTAGTACCGAGTGCTTTCATTTAATATCGTAGGTGATTTACCAATCAACCAATATTAGAGAAATTTTAATAATACTATTTGTAACAATGGCCAAGACACTACATTGAAATCTTCTGCATTAATTATTAGAATTTGATAATATTCTTTTATAATTTTTTTGGTTTTGTCGCACTATGACGTCAGCTGGAAGGCAACAAATAGATTGAACTTATGTTGGCGTCAGCAAATATCTAATCTTTTCTTTTATGGGAAGACAAACGAGCAGACGGTTCACCTGATGGTAAGCTATCCCGTCGCCTATAGACACACGCAACATCGGGAGAGTTGCGAGTGCGTTGTCAATCTGGGAAATTGGTTAAAATGGATTTATCGGATAAGATGGGGTTGGGATTAAGGAATTGGAGGAGATAGGAGTGGAAAAAGAGAAGCGTAGACATGGCATCCCCAAAAGTCATGCATACTTTATTTTATGCTGACTTTATAAAGGGCGGTACGTATATCTACTAGGTTCAGAAGAAAAGCAACATTGTTGCGGCATTAGTATATGCAGCATATATGTCTAGACGTTCGCTTTGTGAAAAGTGTGAAACTGCCCTCAGGATAGATACTTCTTATCTCAATTAAGTTGGCCCTTTTCGTAAAGAGGTTTGAGGGTTTTTTGGAACGAAGTTCTTTATAGGGCACGGAGGGCACCTTAGCCGGAAAAAAGTCCGTAAAGTAAGATTTATCCTATCTATAGTCTATGTATGATGGCCAATGTCTAATGTATAGTCTACGGGGGATGACTGTTTATTAATATTATTCATATTTATTGTTTATTAATTTTTTTATTTATTGATTTATATATTTTTATTTAGTTATTATTATTATTGCAGTTATGTTATAGAGTTTATGTTAATAGTTGTTTCTATGTATGTATTTTATTATTATATATGTTTTTATGAATCGTAGTAAACGAAATGAAGGTGTTCAGATAATTTTGTAAAGTAGTTTTTTTGATTTTTATCGTTAAAGAAGATCAGAAACTTCCTTCCTCTCTGGTGTTCCACGACACGACACGGTCATTTTTATTTTTTTTTAACTTTATTATGCGTAAACAATTTTCTCTCATCCCAAAGCACATGTTATAATATTTTTTTAAAAATCACAATATGTTTTAAAATTGACGAAATATAAAATTTGACTAAAATTCATTATTTATTCAATTAGTCTAAGTCATATGGCGCATACAATTTTCGTCGATATTTACGTCTCTATGATGTCGAAATTCTAGGTTTTCATTGATGCTCCTTTATTAGTTATAGCTATCCAACTCTATATATAAGTATCTATAGATAACAGTTAATTTTTTTGTGTGTTTGTTTACATTTTAAGTATTGCATTATTATTTTTGCCTAAATATAACATTGTGTAGTTATGTGTTTTGTTGAAAATCTGTTTTTGTATGGGATAAATTAATAAATTGAGATCATCATATAAATAAGCTATAATTAATTAGCCGTTGCAAGATAATATTTGGTTTCTTAAGAGTTTGTTAATTTGAAAAATATACAAAAAAGGAGATGGGTAGTGAAGATGGGATATATTATTCAGAAGTGATTTCGTTAAGTGGATAATGGGTGGGTTGGTCATCTCGGGCGGGGCAGCCACGCCTTATGAACATGGTATCCATTTTTCCTTTTTTTAACGCATTTTTGTTTAATTCGTGTTTGTAATGTCTAACAAAACCTTTCTGGACAGTCTCTTTTAAACATGTTGATGGTATTTTTTGTTTCACTGGATCCAGTTTATATGATTTCGTTATTGTTGCTATTTTATGTAGTAATATTCAAGTGTTATTTGGAAGTTGTTAATGAAAAGGATATTTTCACGGAAAATAACAAATACCAACAACTTCAAGCGACTTCAAATTGAACCGTAGAGACGAGATTTTTTTCTGTTATTTTGATTTAGAAAACAAACTATTTGACCGATTTTTTATGAGGCCATTTCAGAAGTGTATCCTTTAAATGACAGTTATGTGGAAATATACCAAAAAACAGAAGCATTCGAATTGAGAACCTTATCCTTTTTCACGGCCGGTTAAAAATAATCAAACTATGGTAACCTAACGTTAGGCCTACGCTGATATCGGGACGTAAATAATTAAAATTTTGTAAAACATATAATAGAATTCAAATGATATTCCTAATATTAACGTCAGTATGTTAATGTGTGTACCCTCACGTTTTGTTTGAGTATACAATTTTAGATAACGATCCTTTGAATCTCTGTGATTTAATACCAAAATTTCATAAGAATTATATCCGTATCAAGAGTTAGCTATCAACACCATATCGTAAAAATATTTCGATATCTCAATTTGCAAACCAGTTAACTCCATTTCAGTAATTTTGTCAAGGTGACCATAAAAAATCGTATTATTTTTGAAACTAAATACAAAAAGGAATCAAATTCATCGCATAGGGAAACCAGATAGGTTTTCGAATGACTATATATTCAAAGAATTGTGATCACATCAGATTTTGTATTGTTGCTAATCATGTCTTTGTAAACTCCACGTTTTTTACAAAAGTGAAGTTAGCTGGTTTGCGAATTATGGTATCGATTTTTAGAATAATTGTGTATTGCTAATTTACATAAATTATAACAGACTGTCATTGCAACACCGAAAATTGTGACCGTACCTACGTTCCGCTTGGATTATATGTCACGCAGTCAAATGTCGCCTATCATTATGTGACCTTCACGAACTCGTTAATATTTAACCAAGAGAGAGGTCATTTGTTATTCGTATGCTCCATGACAAAATTTAGAAAGGATCACCTAGGAATATGGCTAAACAGAATTGGCATTTATTTTTATTCTATTTTATTTCGTTTCTGTAGCCTAGTGGTATGGGCCCTTGCTTTGTCGGAAGTCGTGGGTTCGAATCCTATAGAGGAACAATAACCTTAGTGTCGGTTCTTGGGTAAAGATTTGACTATATGAGATTTATTTCTCTATAATTTTTTTTTGGAAAAAGTAAATCTGAAACTTTAGCTCTTTTTATTTCTTACCATATAGATACATATATTTTAAACTGTATTACAGATTAGAAACATCTAAAATTAAATTCTCGGCTCTATCTGGCAATGGCATCTTGACCCGCAGCAATACAAACGAGCGACATGACCTACAACAATGACGGCGACTATGGACCGGACTCTAAACAGAAAAAGAAATCGCTTACGGCGTAGTGAGGTGCCTTGCCTTTTAAATATTTTAGATATTTTCAACTTTTTTTTGGAATTTAAGACAAACGAGCAAATGGTACACCTGATGGTAAGTGATCCCATCGCCCATAGACACACGCTACGTACTGTGACTCGTGAGTACGTTGTCAACCTGGGAAATTAAATAAACAGGTTTGTTGGACAGGATGGGGTCGGAATTAAGGTTTTGGAGGGGAAAGAAGTTGGAAAAGAAAAGGATAAACATGCCCATCCGGCATCTCGAAAACTCATGCATAGTTTATTTTATGCCGACTTTAAGGGCGGTGGTACTTCCTCGGGGCGAGCGCGGCCGTAGAAGTGTAGCAAAAGCTGTAAAAAGATGTTATGCTCGGTAGAGTGGTATGTTATGCTCTACCAGGTTACCACCTGGTAGAGCATAACATCTTTTCACATCAATGTAATTCTTATATATTTTTTTTAGTTTTACTACTGTAATCAATTCTTGCAAGTTAAATTTTACCCATTTTCCGGTTCCATATTGCGTGACAATGCAATATCATGATGATTTTGAGCTGATCTGATGATAGAGCCATAGGAACTCTCTTATTACACGACGCAAATCCCTCGACTTTGGGCTCGTTTGATTCGTCTTGAAGAGCAATATACGCCTATAAAAGCTTGTTGAAAAAACGCGTTTTTTCTTTGAATTTATTTCAAAGGCGTTAATCATTGACACTACCAAAAAAAAGGGGAAAATATTCTTGTTTGTATATGACAGCTAAATTATTATGGAGAAACTGAACAGCGGTTGTTAAGGCGCGTAAAACTGCAAAGCGTACTTAGTTTACATAAAAAAAACACGAAAAGCATAATAATTCATATAAATTCTATGGTACTTCAGCTTCTTTCTGTGGTCTTCACGTTAATTGATTTTTGAATTTTTTCGAAATCGGTCCTAATTCTTAATTCCGCTAACATAGCTTATTATTTTGTGTGTAATTATATGCAAGTATATTGGTCCGTTATTGCGTTATGGAATAACAAACATCTACATGTATAGATTTCCATTTATATATTAAGTTATGTAATAAACACTATAATAAGTAACACAAAACTTTGTTTTGTGTTAATTATTATTTGTTTCGATGCTCCTTTTCTAACCTAAACAACGACGATATTTCTCTTCCATCAATTACTATGTAGAAAGCAGAGTTCATATTATTTCCATAGATTTAATTAATCCCGGTTAGCGACGAATTAATTGCCAATTAACAGCTATTTTAAGTGTGATGGGATACTGCCGGAAAGTTGTAAATGTCTGCCTAGTCCAAAGAGTCATTCCTTGTCATTTTTGTGTTATGTTATTTAAATTTTTAATTTGTTGCAAAAAGATTATGTTCAAATTAAGTTACATGGAATGTTATTTCGATGGTCCCCACGTAAACTATCGAAACTGGGAATCTCTTGATATCGGTATCGATAAAAATCTAAATCTAAAATTAGGGCGATTCTAAGTACAGATTTTTGATTTTGATTTTTTTTTTGCTACAAAGTTTGTATATTATAAATGTTTATTTCTACTTGCCATTGAAGCAATAAAATGAAAATGTCAATTATTCAATGTCAATAATTTACGTTGGGACCAAAGATTTTTTTTATTATTATTTATTTTTTGAAATATATAATATTTAATGTAATATTTTCTAGTATATCACTGTATTATAACATATTTGTAATGGTATAACAGTTTCTTAAATTTTTTATCTGCCCTTTACTCTTTTGGCATTAAGTCCTCCCTGTATTTATGAAATTGCTGAAGAATAAGTAAGTAAATGTTACATCCTTTTCGAATCTTTTAAATTGTTCGAAAGGAATAAAAAAAAATTAAGATGTGAATGTTACGATAAAATGTTTATTAAACTGTGTGTAAATTATGTTTGCCATATATAATTTATATATGCCAGTATATCACGAAATTTATAGCTTTACACAATACATGGCGATGTTAATTATATTTATTCATATGACATAGTAAATTGTGGAATCAAGTGTTAGTGAATTTATTTGTAGTATCCGAAATAAACCTTTTCTTGCTTGATCTTGTTTAAGATATTTTACTTTGCAATCGTTACAAGCACGACGTAATAACGGACAAAAATATTTTTTTAAGGTCTGTCATCTGATATTGATAGCTTTAAATCTAAAGTGATTTGTTCTTCAAGTTTTTCAATATATTTCATTATTTAATTTTAGGATGGTTTGTGTACACGGAATTTACGTTTACGTTTATAGAAAAGCCCTATAATCCATTACCTTATTAAATTATATTTTTTACGACAGAAGGGAAGATAACGTATTCATTTAAACGTGTGACATATGTGAAGAATCTATACTTAATTTTTTTTACTAACCATAACATTGCTGGAAACGTTTTCGTTACACACATAAAAAAAGGCAATGCACATCCCTATGCCAACCTAGAGCATAGACCATTGAACCGACAGAGCCAAATTAAAATTACGTGTGATATAGGCGTGAATTAATTTGTCCGGCATTGTCCGTCCATCGGCGACCATTGTGGTGCGCACAAAGAACGATGATATCGGCTATTCTATTAAACGATATTAATGAGTGATTTACTATAACTATATATTTCTGTATATGTGTATCAATTTTGCCTACTAAATAATCGGGTCGACGCTTCTGATTGTGGCAAAGATTATGTTGTAGCAAATTATTCTCAAACCGAAGACTTTTTTTTTAATAAAAATCCTCCTGACCGACATACGGCCACGGCGGCCAATGTAATCTGAGATTAGCCAACTGCGCAGGAGATATTATAGTGCACAAGTATACCCGCAAACACAGATGGGACGGATATTCGACCGACCGGAGAGAGATCAGGTGCCGGACCGACTTTTGACAGGCCTATCCGACGCATGGATCATCTTTCTTTTCAGGCAATCGTGTGATCAGCCCGCGTTGCCCTACTCCAACCAAGGAACAACAACACAAAGTCATTGTCCCCTCGCGGGAATCGAACCCACGACCTCCGGTTTACAACGCAAGGGCCCATATCAGTAGGCTATGGAGGCGGATTTTTTTTATAGGAAGGGAGGCACACGAGCAAACGACTCACCAGATGGTAAGTAAATACCTCCACGGATTCCCGCAACGCCAGAGGAGTTACAGGAGTGTTGCCGGCCTTTAAGGCAGGAATAGGCACTTCAGACTACTACTATTTTGACCATATAGTGTTATTTTCAGCCTTTTCTTAGTAGTATTTATAGCTTTTTTACCGGTTTATTTATTATTAGGTAATAGAGATATTTTATCTCACAAAAGACTACCGAAAAATCTGGCTCAGTCATTGGAATAAATCTTTTCCAGACTATTAACAAGGGCCACTCTTAGTTTGGTTTTTCGGGCAAGTAAAACAACAGATCTGGCTTCTATCTTTTACCTGATGATGATAGGGGTCAGGAGAGTCGTTGGTCACCCACAAACCTATATCTTAGCTCCACTTGGCTGATTTGGTATAGATGATAGAACGGTGAATTACAATAGATATACCCTATGGTTTACTGCATCCATGAGTTATGTGGCCACAACGGTTCGTAGAATATGAGAAGGGCGACCTACTGACCACTAAAACTCTTCCTCACTTCGGAATTCCCCATTTTCGAGAGCAATTTTAACGCCTCAGGGCTGAATATGTTAGGAGCAAGAGCTGCAGACTATCTTTAAGATTTCCTTCAAACCTACTCTTCGGTCTACTCTTCGTTATCATAGCTCCGTCATCTCTTCACTTTTTCAGTAGGGCAATAGGTTGCTTTGGATTTTTTTATTACACATAGTTCAAATTTGGCAGATACTAAAAAAAATGTAAATCACGTAATTTGAAAGCAGCTTTTCCTAGGCACAGTCGTATAACCCCTTTGCTTCTATATATTTACAAAAATTACTTCATGACTCTTTTTGAAAACAAATATCAAAAAACGTAGTTACCATAATCTAATATAATTAATTTTAATTTAACAGTAGTATTTAATACACAACCGCGAAACTTATAATATTAAATATTACGAAATAAATATTAACACGGACACAATTTAAAACACGGAACGAGCTAATGTCATAAAACTTTCATCCATTGACAAAATTATTTACGGACCCCTAAAGGCATGAAATTTGAGGATTCTAAATACTTCATTATCCGTGACAATCGACAATCAATCATCCAAAAGCTCGCAAAACAATAATCACATTATCATTCTCCCATAATAACAAATGTACCCTCGAAATGCATAAAGAACCCGCTTTGTAAAGTGTTTTTTTGTGTACAAAATAAAGAATTTTTCGAGAAATATCATCTCAAAGCCGAACCTCGCTCGGGATCGAACAATGTTAACTTACGAGCGAACGTATTATTTATTGAAAGCAAGAAAAAAATGAATACGAAACGAACGGTTTGACATATTGTTAAGGGTCCTTATAAAATTATTTGCTATCACGCCATCCGAGGCTTCCAAGACTTGTTACGAAGAAGGTTCCAAAAGGATACAAGACTTTTTAATGTCTTCGAGTTTTCTGTTTTAAATTGAAACAAGAACGTAATACGAGCTTACTCAAACGTTAATTTAAAGCTCTTGAGTTAATTTTGTTTCTGAGACTAAAGATATTTTCTGTTTCCGAACTTTTATTGAAATTAAAAACATCAAAATTTCAATAGGGAAGATGGTTGGATGCTACCATCTGCTTGGGATCCTATTATAAATATAATGAACTCAAGAACTAAGCACGACAGTGCAAGACCTAAAGATGCAATAACCTGTTACTGCGTAGATCGAACTAAAAATAAGTATCAAGCTGACGGTATGCAGGATTGACAAGTGACACCAGGACATCAAACATCTCGGTCCTACTCGTGACCATGAACGTTGTGAAGGGTTTGAAACGCCAGGTGATAAAATTTTAAATAAACCGCGATAAAATCCGTAAAGTTGTTTAATTTAAAAATGTCTCTTAAGTTAATTTTGTGTTTGGTTCACGTATTAGGATAATTGAGGTCGTGGTTTTAACCTCCATATAGATCCATTTGAAGCTATTAATAATGTTTAGGATGAATATTTCGAATTCCCAAATGTCATCCAGCTTATTAACCGCCTCCATTTTTTGTCTGTGTTTTATTTGTTTTTGGACAGAGCGTTTTGGTTTTGGCGCGGCTATTCAGAACGTTCCTTTTTTGTCTCGCACCATGTCATCTCTGAGGATGAAATATTGTTTACAGATAATTAGTTATTTTGTAATAAAGTCTTTTTCTTTGAAATTGATTACTTTATGGCAGTCTTTTAATAGATGAAGAAGATAGTAATAATATAAACGTTACTGGTTTATAATATAATTGAAATAATTATGTTTCATTTAAATTTTAAAAGTCATGACCTATAGAATATTCTGTTAAATTTATTTATTTAAGGACACGGTAGAGGCTGACCTGCGTGAGCTTGGGGTTGAGGACTGGTCAAAGGTTACGCAGGATAGATACCGGTGGAAGTCTCTCGTTTCGGAGATCCACTTTGGGTCGCCAAGCCAGAAAAGTTAATTGGTTTGTTATTTATTTAAATTTATAGTATTCTTGTGCAAAATCCGGAGATATGGAGATTCTTTTCCTGATGTTTTCCTGTCTTAGTTAATGTTATACAGGGATATAAATAATTTATCATTCATGAAAACAATTTTGAGCAAACCAAATCACCGGTCGAAGGCAACCCGCAAAAATAAATCATTAAATGAATAAATTTAGATCCGAGCCAAGTGATCGATAGATCCGTAGATCGGATCTATAGATCATATCGACTTCGAAAATGGAATGCGTGAGTAAGACAAAATATAATTAATGATCGGTCTTCCAAATTCGAATCGGTCCGGTGCAGACATGGTGGCGTCGTCGCAATAAACAAAGGGCAAAAAGTTTTCGTTTCGTATTTTGTATTTCGTGTTTTTTTTATTTATGCATGTTAAACATTAGTAGATGCTCACGATTAATCATTCTTGGGTGCATTGTTGCATTTGTTGAGACGTTTTGTAGAGCTCGATGGCTATTGTTAATATCGGACCTCTGTGCTTTTTCATAATTAATAGTAGAATAAGCTCGCCATCTGTGATCTAAAATAGCGGTTTGGAAGATTTTCTGTGGAGTAAAAAACATTGCTTTACAATTTCTTTTACGTACAATTAATATTAGATGACTTTAGTATATTAAAGCATTCTTGCTAATTCTATGCAGTCAATTTTGACTTCGGTCACTGAAGATAATACGTTTTATTCTGTTTTTCTATAAATATAAATAGTATTTGTCATTAACTATTTTAATTAACCAACCAAACCAGAACTTTGGCGCTTTGTTTGTTGTGCTTGATAGAAGAAGAACGAGATATTTATATGAAGATCAACAGTAAAAGAGTATTGATTTACACGTTATAAAAAATTGCTTTAAGCCGACTTTAAACAAGAAGGTGGTTCTCAATTCGGAAGTGTCTATTTTTTCGTGTATCTCCACCATTTATGATCTGATTTTAAAATCGGTTCATACCCTTCGAAATGATTTCAAAAAATCAAAATTTTCATAAATATCGGATTAGTTGTTTGTTTCAAATCAAAATAACCGAGAAAATACATTTCATTTAAAGCGTTTCAAGTCGGTTTTAGAAGTTTAGTTTCTTTGGAAATAACTTTGGGTAATGGCAATACCAACAGTCAAACCCACTTGCGAACGGCATAAAATAAAGTGCTTCCCATAACTCATTTAAGGTAGTTGACCGCAAACTGTAAACAATAATATGGTTTTAAAACTCCTCATCTCATGAGTTATTCGTCAAAGTCGTAGTTTACCCGTCATGATCTCTCGTTCGTCGTAAAATAAGGTTTTATTATAGGATAAATATTTAAATATACATTGTCAGATCACATTTAAATTCTTAATAATTAAACATTAAAGTGGATAGCTAGAATTATACTATTTAGATTTTATTTTGTATTCTTTTAATTTTATTAATTACATGTATTTAAAAATGTTATAATATTATATAGTTGTACCGTATCAATTAACTTACAAATCGATACCTTAATTCGCAAACCAACGAATTCCATTTAAATAATTTTGTCAGGGGAACCAAGAAAAATTGTATTATTTTTCAAAGTAAATACAAAAAACGAACAAATTCATTGTGTAGAGAAAACCAGAGAGGTCGTCGGAAAACTACTTATTCAAAGAATTATGGTAACATTACAGCTACATACTCTGCGAATTCTTTTTGACGAGAGTGGAGTTAGCTGGTTTGCGGATCAAGGTATTGAAATAATTTTTGCTCGCGGTCTCCATCCGCACAGAAATGTTTTTAGTTCTTATTATAGAAGAACATCCAAACTGAACAATTGCCAAATAAAAAAAATATGATCGATTAAATAATGATGCCCTCATGACTGTCATACATAAGAGGATATTAAAATTAGTTACTAATTTTGTAAATTAAATTTCTTTTCACCATAAACTTACTCTGCAAAAAAACTATGTAACATGGAAAAAAAGTAAATTGGTCAATCAGGTCTGAAGTTTTAGTGACACTAACGAACGAAGTTTATTTTTTATTCATAAAAGAAAAAAAATATTATACCGTAATATTCAGTTGGTTTAAAAAACCGAACAAAATAATAAAAAGAAAAATGTTATTACTCAAGGCCAAATTGATTCGTATTCAATTTTTTTATTGGCTGTTTATTTAAAAATATTTAGGTTAATTGAAAAATTATTAACAAATAAGTTAATCAAAGTATATACATCACTATTGGTCTACGTACAATACAATCTCTGCAGAAACTAGGAAGAACTTCTAACTTCTAAAATTTATGGTATTTATTTTATTTTTATCTTCTTAGACAGTATTTATAATCCTTATTTTTTTTTAATCTTACTTTTTGGTAGTAACCGCGCCAGCGAGAGAGTTTACCACCACTTTTCGTCAAATAAAAAACAAAATTTTAAAACACTACCAATTCAAGCATATAAACAGCAATTCAAATATAAATCTGTGATCTAGTGAATGCATTTTTGTGTGTGTTTATAGAGTTATGATTGTTTTTCTACGAAAGGTTAGAGTTTTCTTTTGGGAATCACTAAACTGTAGCATGGGTTAATTTATTACGTTGAAAAAAGACAGACGAATGCGCGCCCACGTTTTTTCATCTGACAACACCCAACGAAAGTTTTTTATGAACGCAGTTATGAAAATTAAATTATAGGTTATAACTTTAATATGATAGGTGTATAATATATTTTATGCAGTTGTCGGTTTGAGATGATATCTATTTAAACTATTTATTTGGTTTCCATGTTTTTTTTTTCGGTAAAAAGCCAAATTTACATATACCCAATGTAACCTGAAAGTTTTAAAAATATCAATTCTGTCCTATCTATTAAAGGGGAAATGGCTTCGTATTTATTTATTTTTATTATGAATGAAATTGGAAAGTGTTTAAAAATATATATTTATTTAATTTTTATGTATTTATTATTTTACGTATTATATTTTTTTAATTATATATATAATTATATAAATATATAATCTATTTTATTGTACATTGGGCATATTGCCACTTTAATTCTTAATTTTTGTACTCTCCTAGACAAATAGCAAAACTTTATCTGTCTTTTACTGTTCTGTACTGAAAAAAAGTAAAACGAGGCCAGAACAATGTAGATTTTTTTATTTTTAAATTTTGAGGGGTTTTTATCTACATAGATATGGCAACCCTATCATACGTTATACGTATTACCACAAACTATTTGTATAACTTATAATGTAATGTATAAAAGGCAATTGCTGGTGATTAAATTTTTATCAGATCGCAAGATCGTTTTGTGGATTCGCTTTTGGGATTAGCGAGAGAGTTAAAAACCAAGCCCACGTTTCATATTTTCACATTTAGTTCACTACACAGCAATTCTCCTTGATTACTGTTCTTCTTGCGATCCATCAGTAAGTGGTGTACATTTTTAATTTTATTAATGTAGATTATGATTACATACGCAGACTAAGCTATAGTATTGATGTTTTTGTAAGGGTTTTATAGGTATAAAATCCGGTTTCAAGCTATTCTAAATTTAAAGAATACATACATATTCTTAATTCGTGAGTAATTGTTGTTTTTGTCTCCGGTCTCAAATACATAGGATTTTTTATGAAATTATTTGTCACGGACCACCGAGATTTAATATGTATTTTTTTATTGATAAAGTGCTTTAGGTAATTAAAAATGTTTTAAGTAAAGTATTGGGGAAATAATTGGTCAGATGCGCAGGTACAGAAATAATTAACATTCCCAGGTGCATAACATCTTTTCACAGCTATTCTACACTTTTACGGCCGCACCCGTGCGGAGAAGTACAACCGCCCTTTATAAACTCGGCATAAAATAAAGACTTTTGAGGATGTCGAATGGCCATTTCTACCCTTTCCTTTTCCCCACTCTTTCCCCTCCAAATCCTTAGCCCTGGCCCATCCTGTCCAATAAACCTATTCTATCTAATTTCCTAGGTTGATAACGCAGTCGCAACTCTCCGGATGTTGCGTGTGTCTATGGGCGAGGGTATCGTTTACTATCAGATAAACCGTCTGCTCGTTTGTCTTCTTTCCATTAAAAACCTCTTTATAATATTAGCATAAAGTATATTTGTACGATTATGGACGTATAATTTAGAAAAAGGACAATCAAAAAAATCTACGCAACTTTCATCAGATTCTGTGGTGTCTATGGTTTTATCATCAATTCACCTCAAACTACAAAGGGCCGTGTCCAGGTAACCCCAAGGACCCATAAAGATCCTATCTACAAAGAAATCCGCGACAAAACAACAAATGTCCAGCGGCGCCAATATTCAACAATTAATGACATAGTTTCCATTTTTTACCATAACCTAAAAACAGCGGCTGTGACAAAGGACGATGGTTGGAGATAAAATGCCCATAAATAACACGTTTTTTTCTTCTTTTAAGGTTATCATAATTATAGGTGGCTGTATTTATGCAATGAATTATTAAAATTCAATGGCCAGTTTTTTGGGGACACTATTTTATTACGGAGAAAGGATATAAGTCACCCCTTAGCTGTCTTTTTATAATGACTTTAATTATAAAAACGATTTATAGGGTAAAGCAAAATAACGTTTTGGTTATATCTAAGATTTAACTGATGATTTTTTTGTTTATTGATCAAAGGAAAGTTCACTGAATATTTATTCTATAAAATATGAAATTTACATAAAGTATGAACATAGATTAAGACACGACAAATAAAAAAAAGTTCCGATACTTCAAAATAATTTTTTTGATTTTTTTATGGAAAGGAAGACAAACGAGCAGACGGTTCACCTGATGGTAAGTGATCCCATCGCCCATGGACACACGC
>JAOCPS010000023.1:1643096-1656799 GCA_025505425.1 Graphium colonna | reverse complement strand
CGTTCATGGTCACGGGTAGGACTGAGGTGTTTGATGTCCTGGTGTCACTTGTCAATCCTGCATACCGTCAGCTTTAATATTAATTTTAAAATTAATATTAAAACTGACGGTAAAAATTTTATTATTATTTATATTTAAAAGTTATGCATGCTTTATTTTATGCCAACTTTATAAAGATAGGTGTTACTTCCCCGGGTTCAGCCATAGAAGTGCAGCAAGAGCTGCGAAGAGATGAATATTTATCTATATGAAACTATCTGATAATTTATACATCATAAATGTACAGGAAAATTATAACAAAACAGACCAAGCAACCTTGGATGAACTAGTATCTAAAGGATTGCTTAATGACTTTAATAATCTCAACGTAACTGCCCGGTTACCAATTAGGGCTGCCACCTTTTTTTTGCTTATTAAAATAATTTTTCAATTTACCTCAAAAAAGTTAACGATGTCCTAAAAGTATATTAAAGAAAAAAAAAATACATAATGCGTTGTGTTGTGTGTTAACAACAGTATATTTTTGTATTACATAACATTTTAACGGTTTTCAATAACACGATATATTTAATAGCGTCATAAAATAGACGTTTCTCAAAATAGTGTCCTGTAGAACGTTATACCAGTTTACGTACGTAAGTCATGAATTTAGTGCAATCAATAAATATGTGTGATTTATCACGACATCGAATCTAAAGGAAATTGTTTAGTTATTTCTTCTACACTAACTAAAACGGGTTATTAACAAAACCAAAAACACGGAGCCAATAGCCGCAGATTTTTTTATAACAGCTAATGCTATTTATTCCCAAATGATAGGCAACCCTTACGTCTATTGTAGTATTCGTTTCCATCTAATTTAAATATGCTTTGTTTTGCGACACTTCCTCAAAGCCGTTCTTGCGTTTAAATTTAAACTAAATGAACCGATCATACATTATAAATACAGGTTATTTTGTCTTTATGACTGAATAAAAAACAATTTCAGAAAAAACACCCTTTTTGCGAGGTACGGAAATAAAATTAACGTTCAAAAAAACATTTGTCCTTTGCGTGATATTTCTGAACTCTTTGTTTTTATCATCGAAGGCGAAAAAATAAATATATTTTTGTCGTACGCATTAATTTTATTGTTTTTAATGATCATCCTGATGGGAAGATCAGTTTTTATATATTGCTAATTGTAGATGCATTTCTTTTACATTTTATTATCAACCATAGATTACAGTTGGTATCATTTGGAAACCCGCGAAATCAGTTTGAAGATATTAAAAGTTAATTTGTTAGATGTAAATGATTTCTTTATGATTGCAAATAAATTACGTTTATCGATGTTTTTATTATTACTTTAAAAGTAATAATTAGTCTTGGAACTTGAAAAAATAAATAAAACTTTATTTTGCTGCAACCTATTCACATTTTCGGATATGACTGACCCCTAAAGTAGGCTATGCCTTGTCCTATTGGGGATTAAGAAAAAAATGTTATTAAGTTTCATATTTTTTATTCAAGGCCAGCTGAACCTACTCGAAAAAACGATTTTCGGCACGAAATCTTTTTTTTGATACCAATGTGTGGTCACACACTATCACAATATACATTATAATGTGCATAGTATGGTCCCTGAGATCGATTTCTAGTTCTTCCGGAGTATACTATATGCATAGTAAATAATACTAATTATCCAATAGAATTACAAGAATCGATTCACGGAAACGACGTAAAGTGTACAGACCTTGTATAAGTCCGTTTTATTTTTTGTAATGAACTGACACTATAAACGACCCTGAGCGTCATTTTACACATAATGAGGCTTAGTTTTGATAATATCGAGCGAAACAGGCGAGGCCGTGGGCGTAAACTAGTGTGCGTCCTATCAGCTGTCCGATCACGTCTCTACACAATTCAATATGTTACTGCGGTCGACATTGCAAATTTTTATTGGGCGGTGAAAAATGTGAGTCCCCTGTGCGCGAAATTTGAAACTACATACGTGACTCAGTGCGAATACAATAAGATAGCTTTGAATAGGCTATGTTCCTCAATAATCATTTTGCATTGTCAAACGAACTGAACAAACGATGGTATCGCATTCGAACGAAGTCCTTGCAAAAGCAAACGAACAGCGTACACGAATTTGATCGTATCTTTTGGTTAGACTTGGAGGTTAGAATGGAGCTCCGTAACCGTAGAATTTTGGGTACAAGCGGAGTCCGATTACGTGTAACTAAATTAGGAGGTCTACGCTTTCGAATTCTTGAAACATCTATTGCATCTGAAACTATTACCAGCGGACCCGACAGCTGTGTTCTGTACACATGTCTTTAACTCGAAAAGTTAAACTTTTTTGGACCAGATTATGAATCTAAACCGTTCTCGAATTCCCTTAAACACAAACACAAATCTATAAAAACGGAGTTCAGTGACATACATACGCACATAAGAAATATATATTTTATACACATGTATGTGTATATATATATATAAATGTGTATGTGTATTATGTGTAAAATCAGAAGACGCAATAAGACACTTTGATTTCATCTTTCCCTTTCTTCTGTTAGGTTTATAGATGCTTTATAGTTTATTACATTTACGTGTTAGTTAATCCTCGCGCACCATAAACCCATGTTAAAATGTGAGCATAAATTTTCATTTCTTGTCCAACGTTAGTCGATACAGAGTATGGAACTATGTTAGCATTAGCATACGCGATAGGGATAATACGTACCGGTCTAGCTCTACAGGAGTGGGTTTCGTACCACATAAGGCCTGCCCCACACATACGCTTCCCGTCCGGAATTCCGAATACGATCTCTGAATTAGGGAGATCAAATGCTCTTGTATGCAAAATGGCTCACAAGGCGCACACGTTCGTTTTTTCCGTCAAACAAGCTCGTATCAGGTTCTTTTTCCTATTACTGAGACTTCGCTCTCCATCCGTCCGTCTGTTCGCCAGCGAGCTGTTTATCATGGATCCGTTATGTACAGTTTAAATTTCAAAGAATGTGTATTTCTGTTGCCGCTATAACAACAGATAATAAAATAAATTACAAATCAAATAGGGTCCTCACCAGAAATAAAAAAAATGTACAGAACCGTCCGTGTGCCAATCCGACTCGCACTCGACCGGATTTTTGTAAGCTCGATGATGAAATCGGATCGAATGTGTGCGGTGGGCTTAAGCCGTTGATCCGGTGTGGACGGGTTGCATGCGCGCGTATGCGGCAGACGGCGCGGCGGCCGCATCTAGGCCCTGCCTATCGCTAAATATATGCCCATTGAACTGCGCGGGGATCTATCGCTACAGCTGTGATACCGCTTTGCGTGCAGCGCTTATTCACCGCGCATCGCGGCTTTGCATTATCTGTGCCGCGACATTTCCCGCGTTCTACGCATTCTTTTCTTATTTCGAATGTTGTCTTATTCTTTTTTAAATTTAGAACGCAAGTGCGGACGCGTCTGAACTGTTATTTATTTGAGTAATTTGTCTGTGCTATTTATGCCGTCGAAATTCTTTCGCTTTTTTTTAAATATCGAATGCAAATGTAACGATTGTTTGAGCACTTAGTAATGTACTACACTCATAAAGAGCTTAATTTACGCCTAATAAAATGTTTGGTAATGTAACTTATATGCACGATTGGAATGTTGCGGTATTTCCTGTCCTCTTCTTGAATATAGAATGGAATGTCCGATTTGCAATCTAAATGATAGAAATAAATGTTTTGAATGTCCACCTCGAAAAAATGGCTTTGGCTGTTAAGAAAACGAAATGTGTAAAATTTATGACACCCAATGTTCAAGATGTAAAGTGTGATGTTATTTTGGACGGGGAAGCGTTAAACCCTATTGAGTCGACGGTATTTCTTGGCATCACTAAAGATGCAAAATTGTAATGGCGCCCTCATATAAGTAGATTGGCGAGTAGACTCAGTGCAGAAGTTTACTCTATAAAAAAATGAGAGATCTAACTGATGTAAGTACAGCTTGTCTAGTGTACTTTAGTTATTTCCACAGTATAATGCCTTATGGCATTCTGCTTTGGGGAAACGGCACCGATGTAAATACGGTCTTTGTTCTACAAAAGAGAGCTATTCGAGCAATCTATAACCTGGGTCCCAAAGAATCATTAAGAAATTTGTTTAAAGAGATAAAGATATTGACTGTTGCTTCTCAGTACATATTTGAAAACTTTATGCATGTCCACAAACATAAAAATGTATTTCTAACTCATAAAGATGTACATAATGTAAATACTAGGAATGAACATAGATTAATTTTTCCTGTGACAAGACGAAGAAGATTAGTAAATCTTTTATGGGACAATGTATACATTTTTACAACAAAGTCCCAGAAAACGTTCAAACCTATTCCGTTAATAAATTCAAGAAAATTGTTGAGGAACGTTTGTGTGTTGTAGGCTATTATAATATTAATAACCACTTGAATGATAACACACCCTGGTCATGAACTGCTCGCTGCAGGCTTTTTCAAGTTAAAAGAAACACTGTAAAATATTTAATTGTCTGTTATTACACATTTATTAGAAAATATTGATAAAAAAAAGGATTAGTCCCGCTGAGTTTCTTACGCCGGTTCTTCTCAGGTTTTTGTTCCGAACCGGTGGTAGTTTTTTTTATGACAATCAATAAGCAAGTGGTATCACTTCTATATTGAATAAAGATATTTTGATTTTTCATTCATTAATTTTTGACAGAATTATACTAAAGTGGTAGCTAACGTCCCCCGGGTAGAAGAACAAATTCTCATTACGTATTCAGTTTTATCGTATCGATTATCCTTGATTAGACAATGTTTTATGTTAATGATTATGATAATAATTGTATATCACAATGAATTATTTTATTTAGTTAAGAGAGATCAACTGACGTAAAATCAAGCGCAGCAATGCACATTTACTATTTCCCCATGTGTTCTATACTTAATATGTTTGTAGTAAGTACTTCTCATATGTGTATTTAAGGCATTTAAATTTAATTGGTTTATAGAAATTTTATCGGTATATTAATTTCTCAGTGAACGTTGTAAATCTGTAGGAAAAAAGGACATTGGTCATTTTTATATGGAATACCGTACCAATTTGTCTCGAGTTCAAGCATTTTTTGGAGCCTAGACTATAACATATAGAATTTCTTTTCGTAGAGAAAACCCGGGTTTCTACAATAGTTTCTATTGCATATACATATTTGTGGCATATTGGTGAAGCAAAATTCACACAAATTTAACCAATGAAGCGTAATGTTGCAAAATATTATTGAAATAATTACTATATAATTTTGATTTGATGCATTAGACTTTATGGTACTGCTTTTGGGCATTGTCCTTTGATATAATTTCGTTCCTTTTCGTTTTGTTATTTCGTTAAACGATAATCTATGGATGTACCAGTTGGAATCAAAATCTTTATGTATATGATAGACTCTCTCCATATGAGAAATAATTTAATTTAGTATAACGCACTAATCTCAGGCGGTTAGCAGATAAATATATGACAGGTGAACCCAAGAGGCATCGTAATAAACTTATAGCTGTATAGATTGTGATAAAAAAAAATTGATATAAATAAATATTTGATATCGTTTAAAAGTTCATAAATAAGACCTCACATCCAGCTCGTATAGGACGTACGATTTGCTGACCAATTGTCACGTCGGTCTTAATAAGCTCTATTAATCATAAGTTCTACTTACCGTAGCTTATGGTCATTTTGACCTCTAGTAGGTAGTAACAATATAATTTAAGCTCACATTAGCTGTTAAAAGAAATAATCCAAAACTACTCGTCAACTGTCTCCTTAAGCACTTGCGCGATAACTCTTTCCATTCTTCGAGGCAGTGAACCGACGTTTAGTACCCGGTGGTAAAACAAAGGCGATTGTCTAATGGACATATGTTATTCGTTGGGCACCTAAAAGCCTCCTCCAGTACTTGGCTTTTTACACGGCAGTTTGAGGCAATAATTCCGGAGTACATTGCCTCGAGTACCTCTCCTTTTGTTTGTCGTTTGTTTAAAGGTCAAAGATCCAGGTTTAAGTCTCGGGGAAGGAATAATGTATTATGTCATTACATATGCCGTGACTTTTCTTATTAGCCTACATGTCGCAGTGGCATCTTGTTGTTGCTCCCATGTAAAGACCTCGAGGTTTTGTAAGACTTAAAATCTAACCCAATTATACAGGACGACTGGTGGTGGTCACCTCCAATATTCAAGGATATTATATGCAGGGATCAAATATGAAGAATAAAATTATTTTGTTTTTGAGACTAACGCTAATATTAGACATTTTTAAATAATACAACTTAACGGATTTTATCGCGGTTAATTTTTTAATTTTATCACCCGACGTTTCGAATTCAAGCTTTCGGTATGCAGGATTAACAAGTGACACCAGAACATCAAACACCTCAGTCCTACCCGTGACCATGAAAGCTGTAAAAGGTTCGAAACGTCGGGTGATAAAATTTAAAAATAAACCGCGATAAAATCCGTAAATTTGTATTATTTAAAAATAAAATTATTATTAAAAATAAATGTTGATTTACCACCGAGTAAACATAAGCTAAAGTAAAAAAAAAATTACGCAATTCATGTTCACCCTAGCGGACATGGCCCGGCTGGAGTGGCGTGCTCAGCTGTGTAGGCACCGCGCTGTACCGCCACGTTCATTAATTTATTCGGCTGAAACTGCTCTTAATTTTTTTACGTAAATATGATGGCAATCGAGTATCGAGTGTGACTCATCCATCATCCTGTATATTAAAAGCTTAAAATAAGTTTCCGTAACAGTGCTTCACAATCAGTGTTTTTATATCCTATAATTTGGTAAGCAATAGTGAGTTAGTAGTTAAGAGTACATTAAGATGAATGATTTGTTTTAAGCGAATTTATGGCTGCTTATAACTTAAAGGATTATATCTTCCCTAATAATCATGCCGCTCCATAGTGAAGTTTATTTATCCAGTGAAAAAAAATCGTTTTATCGGAAGACTGGTTGCAATTGATAATGTTTTTGCCAGTGTAGATAATAATAGCCAATACTAGGCGATTGCTAATACGTGGTATTCCCGCAGTGCCAACTGATTCGTGTGTTCATGAAATGCGTTACGAATTTGTCATCACCGGCCACTTCATCGCGTCTCAGCCGTGCAACAAAGTGTCTATGTACATAGTTGCTTGGAAGTGAGGCGTTAAATGTTTTCGTTGATGTACCAATGGGTTTTATGATCGGAGTTTATTTCAGATTTATGAGTCGCAGGGCTCGGTATTCGCTAAGTCCTCCCGCCTAGGATTAATGCCGGCCTGGGTATTATTATTTTAATTTTACGAACGGCCTCACCTATCGGTAGTGGAGGTATTAAATTTATAACGCGGTCATTCCGTCTTCGGTTTTTATCGCTCCAGTCTGCCCCGGGAGCAACCCTTTGTGGGCGTATCGATCCTTCGCATCGCGTGATTTCACCTATTAAGTGTTTACCTACACGTCATTTGATAGAATGGGATTTCGTTTGTAATTATATCGTTCAGGTCCGCGACGTTATGTGGGGCTTTTGACTGAACATGGAAAATTGTATATCTCGAAAATTTTAATGGACGCGACGCCGTGGGCTGTTTTGTTATTACTTAATACAGCCTCCGTTAAGGTAATATTTCTAAACGCATCGTCTAATATTCCGTAACGTGATGTATAGTCATTTAATAACGTAATCGTCTGGCTCGTACCGTTTCATCTCGTATTATGTTGACTACCGACGTCCATATCTGCAATATTTGAGTTGTAAAAGATGCCTTGCAACCTTTAAGAGTTCTCTGTTACTTGTCGGACATAATATAGTCGTGTAAACATTTAATAAATACATCGACATGTGAGAGCGCTTCCTTTTACAGTCACTGAGATAGTTTTTTTTTATGCAAAGGAGCAGATGGTTCACCTGATGGTAAGCGATCCCGTCGCCCATGGACACAAACATACGGAGAGTCGCGAGTACGTTGTCAACCTGGAAAATTGATTAGAATAGCTTTATTGGATAGGACGAGGTCGGGATGAAAGATTTGGATGGGACGGGAGTGGGAAAAGAAAAGGGAAGACATGGCCAATCGGCGCTTCCAAATGTCATTCATACTTTATTTTATGCCGACTTTATAAAGGGCGGTGCTACTTCCCCGGGTGAGCGCGGTCGGAAAAGTTCTAAAAAGATGTTATGCTCTGCCACCTGGTGTATTATTTAAACACGGTCGGTATAATTTGTTTGGATAAACGCATTAAGGTGGTCGCGTTTTAATTTCGTCTCGTTATCGTCGCGTCGTCCGAAAACCGGAATGGCGAGGGGACACGTGTGGACGATGACAAAATAAATACCAACGTTGCATTGGTTTATCTCGTTATCAGAATGTTGGTACCGCCGGCGTGAGCTCGGAATTGTGCAACTGGATTGCATTGGGACAGTAAGTCCAGCATGTCTGCATAACGGGGCTGTGCTATGTACGATTCGGTTGTCGAGTTACAACGCTCCCTGAGCCCGTTCTAATCTGATGAATGCACGACAATGATAGGCCTAGAATTTGATTATTTTTGAATTCGTTCATAAGGTATGAAAGTAAAGTAACAGCCTATTAAAACTCCCATTGCTGGGCAAAGGCGTCCTATAGACAGAGGGTATTGGGCATTAGTCCACCACGGCCCAAGCGCGGATTGGCGGACTTCACATATCTCAGAAATATTATTTCTTAGATATGCAGGTTTCTTCACGATGTTTTCCTTCACCACTGAGTGCGTGGTAAGTCAGCACTTTAAATTGCAATTAGAAAATTGATAATTTCATTGATGTCGGCACCGGGGATTGAACTCAGGTTCGCCTCGAGTAAACAGAATTAATGGCGAGTGCCCTTACACTGAGCTACCACGGCTCTTAGTCAATAAGAATATTCACAATAATATTAATAGATAGGAGTATTTGTTTGTCAATATTCATGTGCAGGACTGATATGGAGAAGGTTGGCGAGGGATAGGGAGAAATGGAAGTTGCTAAGGAGGCCTATGTCGAAAGACCAGCTATGTGCAACGATGTAAAAAGAGACACAGTGAAGGGACTTTAGTGTAGTTAATGTGTAATATGTATAATAATAAGTACCTACCTAGATTTATAACTTGTGTATGTGGAAAACAGACTAATAAATAAATAACTTCAAATGCAAACGTCTGTTTAGAACCGAACTATAATATTTTAATATTTATACTGTAATATAATCAGAAACAACAACGGCGCCAACATAACCGATCTTTATTGTTTCGGTCAGGCTATTACAAGGAATTTATCAAAACTATAACTTACAGTTTATGATCCAGAAAGGTAAATGAGAAGGCGTCTGCGTTTTTATCAACAAATTGATACGTAAAGTAAAATGATAGCGTATAAATTCAGCTACCGAGCTTCGATCTCGGGCGTATCGCGTGTCGTTTTGAACGTGTTTATAAAAATATCGGTTTCACGGCGCATCCATGACGTGCCAACGCGAGTGGGCCCCGAAAATTATGGATAGACCCGTATAGGAAACATATTTTAATATTAAACTCGGAAGTTTTACTGTACCGTTATAATTTACTACAAGTATTTTATGTCTCTAAAGTTAACATTTACGTCGTCTAGCAGATTTCTGACATTTTTGTGTGGGTGTGTTCCATATGATTATAGACGATTCACCTGGTGTTCAGTGATTATCGTTGCACACATTATATCACTAACACCATATATATTGCAAACTTGCTTTTAGCAATTACTCTACAATATAAAATATTTAATATACAAATTGAAAAAGCTGCCAATTTTATATCGAAAACCGTATCAAGTTGCATCAAGTTCAAACATTTTTTTTGGAGAATTGGCTTATTATATTAACTCCTTCAGAAGTTATTTTTGTAAAGAAACCCCGGATTTCGCAGATATTCGATGGAATCGAAAACTCGATTCATCAAAAGCAGTTTCTATTGCATCTACATATCTATGACGGATTGTGTAAACGACATGCAAACAAGCAAAATTCCTACTTTTATATTTTAAATTAAATTCCCTGTTTACAAATTAAGTCCATGTCCTGATAAGTTACGGAAATAATTACTATATAATTTTGATCTTGATGTATGAGATTCTTTTGTACCGCTTTTGGACGTCGTCCTTTAAATATAACATCCGTTTTAAAGATGTTTCTAAACGTAGTATTTTTACGGTTCCTAAGTTACCTAATTGTTGTTATTTTCATTAATGTCATTCAACTTCCAGGCCTCTATTGTTTAGGGGACACATCGGGCCTAATTTATGGCCTACCATAAAACAATTCTTCAAACTCGCCCGCAAAAACGGCGAAGCTATTCAAAGGCCCGTATGAGATAATACGACGGGACGGGAGTTGCGCTAGAATACCCGAAAAAACACATAATAAAACCATATGGCCACTTTGGCCACACTCCTTGACAGAACTTTCAATACAACGGTCATTTTATTTGGAAATTTTCGAGTTAAGTACTCTAGAGCGAGCGGGACGGCGGGCCGTCGAACGTTTTAATTTATGGCATTATTTTTTTTTTATTCAAACTCAACACAATACCGATGAATCTTTCGGCCAGTAATAAATTGAAAGATGGCGTTCCGAACTGTTTTGTCCGTACCGAGAAGCGGTTGTTAAGACTACACTGGTCGAAATCTGCAATTGTACAACGTTAGACTTCGTTTTACAATATTCTTTGGTTTTTTTTTTCATTTTTCCCATTGTGTTATCGCTATGGTGTCCCGTAAACCGCATGCTGCGGGGGCGGTTCATTATGAATTAATGACGATCAAAAGATCTGAACGGATCTACATGGCCGCGATTCAAGTTTTTGCTTTCGCCGGCGACAATTTTCGACATTCGACATTTGATCTGTTTCAAGATATCGCTTTGGAAGACTTAATTGAGCATATTTTTTCAATATTGCTTCCGGAGCTAGCTGTATGGTCACACACAAGAATAACGAGTTTTGAGGTAATATTATAGATACAATAAAGGTTTGATAATAACAAAAATTTTTGGAATATATTATACCGTGTTATTAATAAAAGAGATAAATGATAAGATAAATTATTACAAACAATAAAAAATAATCACAGCAATATTTTTGAGTTCAAATTAATATCGTGAACTTGATCTCTATCAATATTGAAGGCAGTTTTAAGTCAGTCAATCACTGTGGCAACTATTTGTTGTAGAACATAAACACAAAAATATAAAATTTCCTTACCCGTATGAGTCCTCTTGTGGATCTTCAGATTCTCGGACCTCGCGAACACTTTCCCGCAACCAGGGAAGGGGCAAGGGAAGGGCTTCTCTCCCGTGTGCACCCGTATATGGTTGACCAGCTTGTACTTCGCCTTAAAGGGCCTGCCGTTCCTCGAGCAGCCTTGCCAGAAACACGCGTGCGTCGTGCATTCTGGTCCGCCAACGTGTTCCACCGTCAAATGGGTCACTATTTCATGCATACTCGAGAACAGTTTATTGCAGAGCTTCCTGGGAGGAGGTTGTTCGGGGTCCAGCCATTGACAGCGCATGTCGCGACGAGGTGGTGCGCGTACATATCGCAGGAAGGCGTGGGGTGCGTGGGCGTGCGCGTGGGGTACTAAGGGAGGCGCCCCGCTTTGATAATGTACGTCTCCACGCCAGTCCCAGCTCTGCTCTAATGGTTGCTGAGGGAACAGCTCTCCGCAGCCACCATACTCTCTTAGGTACCCAGGCTGGTAGGAGTGTAAGGGGTATGGTTGGTAGTGGGGTGGATGATGCGGCGGTGGGTGCGGGGCCGCGGCGCGGTGCTGGGCACCTACACCACAGCCCGGTTGAGGTGACATCTTCAGCCCGTAGGATGCGAGGTGCGCGTGGTTGGTCTCCAGGAACGCATTCATGGCGGGTGTGGCCGGCACCGGCGCATAGCCCCATTCGCCCGCCACCATCCACGCGGCGGGTTCTCCCCGCTAATAACGCTGCCACTAAAAACGGAAATCTTCTTCGACACTAACTGCTATACGTGATGGCAACTCCTTAGTCCCGCTACCATGTTTCGACAGCTACCGCCAATCCGTGTCCGACCCCTGTTGGTGATAAAGACTAAAATTAGAAAAAAATTGAAGAACATTCAAACAATCATCAGGGTTACCTGGCCATTCGTAAAACACACAACCGAAACCAACCCCGAAATGATCTTAACCATCCGAAACGAATTTAAGACCATTTCTCAAAATAATAACGCGCTATCGTGCACCCATAGCTGACATCGAACGTTTATTTATAATAAAAAAAAAGTGAAGCAGGCACTTTTGGACATTAAATTTAAACTGTGGGTAAATTTATAGGACACTTTTATACGTCTGAGACAAAAATTCCAATTGTATTCGTGTATATTTAATTTTGGTTTATTTGTTAGACGGGGCCCCAATCTCTTTTATTACAGTGGTTTAGCATCGATACTTTATTAAAATGGTTTTATGAATGATCAAACCTGTTCCACTGTGCATAGCGCACCACAGGCACCATATTATTTCTACAAGTCCTTTTTTATGTTTTACTCCTTCCAACATAAAATATATCGTAGCATTTAGTTTTACACGACTCGTAGACGACATAGACATAAACCTCCTTACAAAAGTGGACTAACTAAAGTACTGTACTAAGAACATTATAAACCAAATGCAAAATTATTTTTTATAACAAAACTAGGTTTCTCTCTTATCCTGGAATCACCTTTAGTAGTATATATAGTCTTGTGATAAAAATACCGGGATTAATCAAGTTACGTTTGTCCAAGTTTTGTAGTAAAGCGGAAAAAGTTTGTCGCATACAAAATTTTCATAAAATGAAACTAGCAAAAATAACGAAATTAATGGAGGGACGTAAATTTAAAACATATTTATTTTATCTGCAATATTATGATCTTTTATTGTTGTATGTGCTGTAGTTTATATTATGTGTATTTAAAAATATCCCGTAATACTTATTATTGTCCACGACATCCCTATCGTGGATTTTGAATGAATGAATGAATGAATATATTTTATTGTACACCTAAAAAGACCACAAACATATTAATTCAGTTAAAATACTAATGGGTACAAAGGCCTTATTACTAATGGCAATTTCTTCTAGATTTTATATTAGTCTTTAGATAAAAGTTACCATATTCCTGATCATCGATTTACCTAATGAAAAACATATACATTCCGCTCAGAACGACTACCAAATCGTTGTTTTAAAGTCCATTCTATAATGTATGTAGCCTGCCTCAAGCATAATTACATGATTTTCTACTATACCTTAATGATTCCAAGATCGGGCAAGCTATTTTTGAAGCTAAGATAAACTATACAAACAAAGGATTTTTATATGGCATACCATACCAGCATCAAGTTCAAACTTTTTAAGAGACTTTATATATATTAACACCTACAGAAAGTTCCTTTCGTAAAATACCACGTTACATTTGAAATAATCGAAAAATCGATTCATAGAAAATAGTTTCTATATCAATTTATATATTTATGTGTAAACATAATGTACGTAAAGCAAATTTCATATTTTTATACTTTTAAAAAAAAAAAAAAACGCTGCCCTTATTATAAGATCAAAGTCTTGTGTTACAAGGGCGTTTTTACAAACATAAATCG
>JAOCPS010000023.1:1582055-1602289 GCA_025505425.1 Graphium colonna | reverse complement strand
CCCACCCCCGCCCCGCTCGCCGCCCCACCGCTCCGACTCCGACCACCGGTCCGACTCGCCATTCTGGTAGCCGGTATCACGACCTGCGCCACACTCTATGTGTACACACGAGCACCAACAGGAAACAAACAATATGTTGAGAACAAAAAAATGGACACAGTGCATTGATATAAAAAAAAAAACTTAAATCATTGATATACAAAAAAAAACTAGATACACAATCAGTGTCTCAAAAGCATATGACAGATTGCGCGCATTTCACATATATAATAATAACATATAATAAGCTTCCATGTTACCGACGTTAAATATTTCTATTTAAAAACAACTTTATGTTCTGCACGTAAGACTGAATTTCCATGACAAAGAATTGCTATCATTACTGTCAGAACTGTGCAAAATGAAAGGACGGTTTTGATTGTTAGTTTTGTTCGTGACTGTGTATCATCATTTCACAAACCGCCAGGACGATTCAAATTAAGCACTCATTTACTTTAGAAAAAACTATTGTCTGTAAAGTCAATTAATAGATGACAATTCTACGTGATAACGCAATAAGAAAACATTGGTTGATGCGTACAAACCGAACGAACGCTTAGGCCAATCGTACCTCTCTATGGTTTATTCCGCGCTCTCGCTTGCACACTCAGTTCAGGCGGAATGTGACAATGACTCATGCTTTTTCGTTCGTGTAGCTGACGTTCATCGATTTATAAGACGTAATGAAGTCAAAAATGTCACTCATATTTTAAAAGAACTATGTTCTGCACATAAGATTTAGTTACACAGACAAAAACTTAACATCAGACATAACTTTGACATAAAGTTTTAATTGTTATTTTTGTTTGAGACTGAGTGCACCGGATTTTTGTATATCAATGGTAGAGTGGGATGAGGTGTGACAAAACATACATAAAACACCAGGCAATCTATTAGGTCATAATCTTTCGATTAAATCATCATGTTTATTTTTGATAATTTATTGATTGGATATTTAAATACTTTGAACAAAGTAATTTGAAACTTTACGGCACGAAAGGAACTTTAATTCTTATAAAGTGCTTCAATTGTTATAAATGCAAAATATAGGTGAAATTCAGGATCACCTTAAGTTTTTGAGTCTTATACTTTATGTCTCATTATTTTAAGTTTGTTATTGCTTTTATTTATAAAAAACCCTCGAGCAGTTGATTATGTGCTTCCAATTGATAATGCATCACTTTTATGACTCACCCAATGTGACCAATAGTTACAGTATTCGTCAAAAACTATAACCAATAAAGGAAAACATAGTGTCATAAAACTAAGACATTTTGTATCTAAATCTTTCCTCATAAGTTTGTATTTTTTACAAAAAGAAACAATGATATCGAAAGCATTAAAATGACATTAAAGTGTGAAAATAGATACTGATTATTGATTTAAATATGTACAATATATTAAATTATATAATGATTTTTTTTAAAATGAATGCCACTTACATTGTTCTGTGTTGGGCATGTAAAAGAAAAACATATTAAAATATAAATGTTAATGAATAAACAATTGTTATCTACAAGTTTATTTGAAGAGTTCCAATGCTAGTTCAATTTGTTGCTCGGTAATTTTAATCAATGTATTGGATAAATTAAACATAATTTTAAAATAATCTACTTCTTCAAAATTTTAAATAAGTTACTGACATTTTTAACTTAGATGCAGAAATTCATAGTCTTTCGCAATATAATTGTTTTTAACGATAACTGCAAAGCGAAATGTTTCATAGCTATGGAACTCTTAAATCTAATTCTAAATGTAGTCTATGAATTAAAAAATGGTATTGTTATTTTATATGATGCATGATGATGATTATATGAAAATGAGAAACAAAATATGCTTCTAGCAATATTCCCTAGGCTGATTCAAATATTCGACATGCCTCTAATGTGATAAAAATTGTTTCTACAATGGTTCTAAAGCTATTTAAACATTTTCAAATAATCATCATAAATAAAGTAATATCATACGTCAAGAAAGCACTAACACTGTGAGATTCTTTTTAAATTAATTTTATTTTAAAGTGTTTTCCCTTTGAAAAATGTGGAAAAACCATTGTTAAACTCTAGTTATTATAATATTAACCAAATTCTCCTTTAACCTTATTTCTTTTTAAAGGAAATATTTCAAAATAGTGTGTTAAGTGACAGTATACATAAATAATAATATGTATGTGAGATTAGTATCTGAAATAGTAAAAATTACTGAAAATAATAATTAACATTTAATATATTTTAAATCCTATCCATTAATTTCAGTAACTTTAAAAAACTGCTTAAAAATTTCATTTCTGAACCAAGAGTATATATAATAATTAATCAAATATGAAGTAACAAATTCCACATTGTATTACATTTTTCTCAACTCTAAATAAAATATCTAATCATTCAGCATTCCACAATGAAGCAACTGTACATGATTCCTTTCCACATAAAAATGTAAGAAAAATGTCTTGGGACATACTGAATTGTCACAAAAAAGAATTATAAAGTAAAAATTTGTATAGTATGACAACTTGCTTCAAGAATTTATTTAAAAACTTTATGCACTAACACATACAATGGCGGACTTAACACCATTAGGTGTTCTCTACCAGTCGACTGACAAAAAATAAGTAGAATGAGTTAATCAGGGTTAAAATGTTATCCAAAACTTTAAAAACCTTATGACGGTAGTCATCTACTTAGTTGTCATTTTGAAGTAATAGACACAATGGTGCTTATTTTATTTAGTAACTAGTTAGGAGTCGGTATCCAACAACATCTGATCAATGTGAGGCATATTGCTACCTTCTCTGTCTGTTTGGCGAATATGTATATGCAAAAACGGCTCTATGTTACATATTGTGCTCTACCACTTAGAAATCAATCACACACTATATAAAAAAGAAAGAAGGGTACAAATTTACCCTTTGGAGGAAAAAGAATTGGGATGTAGGTAGGAACTTACAAGCTAGGTATACTTTATTTTCCGCTGACATTGAATGCAAAGCAGCAATACCTCCCTGGTCGAAAGGCCATACATGTGCAACAAGAGCCATATTTAACATGTGCCTTACCACCTTTTGTAAAAATATATTATTACTAAGATATAGTATAACTCACCGCGGTCTCTACGCGGATAACGCGAGTCGTAGCCGCGATCGTAGTCACGTTCGCGGTCGTCGCGCCGACCACCACCGCCCCGGCCGCCGAATGATGAACGGATGTCCCGTGACTCACTTGGACGAGCGTCTAAGCTTTGACGCTTAGGCTCTTCCCCTGCGCACAATGATAAAAAATTACATATACATGTAGAATTAAGTTGAACATGCAGACGTGACTTATGTCCTGCCCGAACTATAGTAACCGATAGCAACGCCATTTGGGTCAACAGTCATTCTAAACCAGGGGCAACTTCCAAATATATAAACACAATTTTATTAAAATAAGCCCAGTTATTTGAGACGGAATTGTTGTCGTGCTGTTTTTTAAAAAAATGGTGATCAACTCTATCAACCACATTTACAAATAGTTTAAGAGTCATTACAAATTTCCATCATCATCTCGTGAGCAGATCTACAATTATCATTATTCCAAAAAAGCATATGCTGCTGAAAAGGTACTTATACATAGTATGTAGTCAGGCACCATGGACCACATACATATGCTGTGAACGCACTATGCTCAGTATTTGAGAACTACTTTTTCATGTAAACTACTTTTCCAATTCTTCGAAATCTTGAAAAAATCCAATTCTTAAAAAAACTTATTATGACCTCTTTATCTTAGCACTTAACAAAATAAATTAATTCTAAAACATTATCATCGACATTGCACAACATTAATTAAATGCCAATGAATCATTAGATGTAAAATGTACATCCTTATTTTCCAATAAGAAATTGGTGATTCATTATAAGTTGGTTTCTAGTATCAACAGGAAAACCTATACAATCTGTATAATGACCATGACTGCAAATAAAGGATTAAAAATTTATAGTATAGCACATTATAATCCATAAAATAGTAGACTTATTTTATGGATTAAAATGTGCTTTATTTTATCAAGTCACTAATCACAAACAATGCTTAAACAAAACAAACAAAATATCAATTAGGATAAATTTCCTGACAGTATTCAATTTGTTAACTTAATTTTATAAAACAAAAGTCTCTAACATTAACAAAATGTATTTATAGATACAAAATTTGCGAAGCAATTTAATCTATTACAAAAGGATGTGTTAGTAACTGATAATGAATGCTGATTTCAATAATCTATTTTAGCCTAGTTGAGCTTGTTACATTGCAGGGTAACAGAATTACAATGACAGACAATATAATTTATTTTTTAATAACCAAATTCAAAAAAAAGTTTTTATGCATGTTTATCACTTTAATATTAAAAACAAAGCTAAATATGAACCCATTTTCAAAATTTTGTTTCTATAGAAGGAATAATTTTTACTTTACTCTAATTTTCTTACAATCATCATACATAGTAAATAAAGAAAAAATCTTGAAAAAGTAATCACAGACATTATACATTTTAAATACAATTTTTAAGGATTCATTCCATAAATGAAAACATAAATATAATAAACTATCTTTGACATCCATATTATCCAAAACTGCATGACGGACTTAGAGAAAAGAAATTTAGTTTACATTTATATATAAGTTCTATCTCATCTCAAAGGCCTATCTCTGATGGAATTAATTTGTATATGCTCAGGTCAGGCAGTCAGTTGCCAGTGACAATAAGCAATATTATATTACTGTCTGATGTATAGTTATTCTGTCCAGTTGCAGATACACAAAAAGAAAATATTTATTACAGTGAATTGCTTGTTAAAAATTGCTTTATACAGCTTGAAATAAGACTCTTATTATAACAATATTTTATAATATTGCTTTATAATTTGGTACAAAATCATTTATTGTTAAATTAATTACAAAATAAAAAAGGAAATATTTCCTATATATAATATTCACATATGTCGCCATTGGGTATCAAAAATGGGTGTTGTCCATACAAATTACAAACTTTATATATTTTTTTTCTCAAAAATCAAGTGTTGCCTAGAAATTTTGCGATACATGGGTCTAATGAATTAATATTCCCTATCACTTAAAAATATTTGTATAACAAAATAGGAAGTGTCCCAGAAGGAAAAAATTACCCTATAAAGTTTTACTTTTTTCACAGTATGTAAAATTTGAGGCTAAGTTAAAGCTAATGCAGCCTACTGCTGGCTTGCAATAATTTGAGTACTGGTATTTCAGGAGACTTTAAAGACAGGGTATATTTAAAATATGAAAAGTATCAGATTACATCAGATACCTGCCAAATTAAACAAACAGTGCCAATTTTACCTACTATCTACACTTGTGCTATTACTATTTCTGTAGTCTGTTAAGAAAAAAATTATTGTTCCTCTGCAGGATTCAAACCCTCAACTTCTGGTTTGCAATGTAAGGCTCATGCCGCTAGGCCACGGAGGTGGTATCATTATATTATGCATATCAAACAAGAACATATAGCTAACATATAAATCTCACCTTGAGAAGTGTTGGCCTGCAACTGCCTGCGCAGGTGCGGAGGTATGTATCGGCCAGCACCCTTAGAAGCCTGAGGCTGCAAGTCCAGACCAGCAAGCTGAAAGCATTTGCATTTCATTTTCTAGTCGAATTTCAGTTTTAATATAATGGTTCTTTCATGAAAACCGTACCCATAAAGTAAAATAAAAATCAAAAATCTTTAAATAATAACCTAAAACTATGAACACAAAATTGAGATAATTTCCAGCATATTTAGCGATAAATTGTTCTTAATTAGAAAATATTATTAATTTTACGCAAAATATTAAAGATTATTCATTTACTACAATAGATTTATAAAATTTTAAGTCAACATGCATGCAACACATGACATGTGTAATTGATAGCAATCTCTATCTTAACCTTATACTTGTTGATAACAAGCTAGTAAATAGTAACTTTAATAGACTGTGCAATAATTAAATTTTTAACTATTTTCCATCCAAATTTTTCATGAAGCATGATAAGCAGATTCCCCATTCCAATATCATCATTGCAAGTTAGATACTGTGCAGATTTAACATAATTCAAAATTTTCAATAAATATCTAGGCTAGTGCATAAATGGTAAGGCCTAGAAAATCAATCAGATACCATAGAAGATCAAAGTCGCCATGTTGGTTACACCGAGACACGTAAAGCAAGATTTAATGGTCGGAATATATTTAAGTCATCATTATGAATTAGATAGTATTTGATATTATGCATTATGTTCAAGAATAATTCAATCAACAACTAAAGGCTTCCAAATTGAACAAAAATCAATACAAAGTGTAAGTACATGAGGCACTGACCTGCTGCTCTAGACCTGTTCCATTTTGGTTGGTAACATTACTCATATTACTACCAAGCGGTACGTTTTTTTGGGAACGTTGCTCCAAAAATACTATAACAAACACAGTCTACAATGAATTTTGCACAAACACAAATTCACAAAATCACATGAATAAGCGACAATTTTTCTTCCCGAAAACACTTTTCATTCGCAGTTTTTGTTCTCCTTCGCGGATAGGTTTTGTCTTTGCTCAATCACTCACCACTACTCATTCATTCGTTTATCGTACATTTCATTCCATTTAGGGTTGCCAACGAATAATGCCTTACAACTAAACTTTAATATTGTGAGTTAAAGAACATCTTAATTATGAATCAACCAATCATTTTGTAATTTTCGATAAATTAATCGTCCCATCCCTTCCTGAAATGTGCGGTACCACCGCTGTAAGTCAGCTAGGAATTTTGCGTAGAAGCCGCAGTTTTCCATACATTTAGAGTCGCATTTTGAATAGCTCTCGCAAAATTTTACCACCATTCAGTGACCACGATAAGATGTCCCATGGAGAAAGCAAGAACTAAAACTGACAGCGCCACATTGTCGTTGGATTTAGGTGTCCTCTCAAGTCATGGCAATCTAAAATATTTTGTTTAAATCTAGAATTTGTTTGTTAAAAAAACTTTTACGCAGGTAATGAGCCTATTAATAATCATTAGCGATTTAGCTAGGTGTATTAAGATTTAAAAATGTTAAGGCTATTTTGTATTTTTCCAAGAAATAACTATGAAATTCAGCGCGAAAGCTTAAATATATTTTTAATAGTTCAAATATTATTTAAAATATTATGTTATTTTGAATTTCAAATATTCAAGACTAAATGTTTTTTGTATATAATGGATCTCCATAGATGGCGTTGACATCAGTTTAGATAAATATATGATTATGTACATAAATTATAGAAACTGTTTAATTTTATCCTAGTAATACATTTGTACATGTTTAAAAATTCGTCTCTTATGTGGTGCGGTCGCAATGATTTCAACGATTTTCAACCTATATCTCGATAAATGAACATTAGTCTTCTTGTATTGTATATTCCATGCTCCTACACCTACTATTCCTATACTAATATGTTATTTTGGTCATTGACGAGACGCCCCGGACGCGTTCTGGAGGTTTGGTAAATTTTATTTTGCATTTTGAATGGCTAGTGCAAAATTCCCCGCCACAGCATTCGTATGGACGTCTTGTCATAGGAAAAATGGAAATAGTTGCCAAAAAAAATATTTTCATTTCACGAAATGGTTTCGTTTTGTTACAGTGATTTTACTGGCGAAATTTCATGTTTTTTTTTTAGAAAACATTTTGCAGATTGTTTGAAATTTTACAGCTTGTGCTAGCATATGATTCACGACAATTCAAACGGCGGGATTCAAACTCTCGACCATGTCATCAGATGTCCGTATACTTAATCACTAGCCTATTGGTGCTTCTACTTACAAATTATCTATACTTCAGTGGATTAAAGGTATAAATATTAGAGTTGCTTTTTACTACCAAATTGAAATGTCATAAATAAATGATTTTGAGTCACTCTTAAAAGTAAAAGAACATATTTCGCGGTTTTAACCTGCCTTAGTAGCCAGGGTATTATTAATCGAAGCATATATACGATAAAGTTTTATATAACAATATTTTATAATAATAGAATTCTAGAGTTGTTTTATACTTTAATTTTGAGAGTTCTTATCTACATAAATATACCATCATACCTTATACATAGAACCACAAACTATCTGTATAACTTATGATATTATGTATTAAAGGCAGTTGCTGGCTGATGATTAATTTTTTATCAGATCGCAAAGGGAATGCAAGGGTAGCAGTGGCTCACAGGCTTACCGAGGTAGTACACAATACCATGCGCAATAACTCGTAGCAAGCTTGGGAAAACCTGTTCATCTGTACCGCATCCTGAGACATTAGACCGTCTTTTTTCAAATTAATTTTACATGGTTTTTTACAATATTGCCTTTTTGTTTCGAAGTTTACGTATATCATGTGGTGTTGTCAACTTTGGAAATCCCCTTATCTTCTTACATGTCTAGATGAGAGATACAATTTCTTCTATTTTGAACATCAGATTTGATTACCGTTCAGGGACTCAAACAACGCCTTAAGTAAGATTCGGTGGCCTGGCCATTCGAAAAATATCTGATATAACTTACAGCATTATTAACCTTAGTTCACTTAAAGCATCCACTGATATCTAAAATACTTGAGTATTCATTATTTTCTTTATATGGTTGAAGCCAAGAACGCCTGGAGTGTTGTGACTGCTAACCCCATGTCGTTCCTCATCAACGTGTCTGTGGTACGAACGTAGACAGCCACGGATACCATGGGCTATCACTCACACGAAGCGCTGGGCGCATTTCCCGGCATCACAATTTAAACAATACCATCATATGGGCTCTTGTCACCGCCAGAGTGCCAGCTGTACTGGTCCCTTCTGGTTTGGCACGCGACGATGGTAAGAGGCCGGACGGAATGACTTTAATTCCTTTTAGAATGTGCTCTTGTATGAGATGCTACCTGTGTGGATACCCTCGCACCAACCCACATCCAAGGCACTTCGCATAATCTTGTCACAGCTTCTACTCATACAGATTACCTCAAGTGTCGAATCGTTAGGGGTGAAAACCTTAGGCATGGTGTCCCGGTGCACATAAACTTCGTAAAAGAAATTTCAAAAAGCTAAAAAAAGTTACCCGAAACCACACAGCCGGCAACTATATGGCTCAAAGAATAAGCTTCGCGATTTAACAAGGCAATGCTTAGCTTGCTCGGTACTCTACCAGATGAGGGATGATCTAGGGTTTTTTTTATTATTAATAGTATTTCCTTGACATTTTATTCTCTTTTTAGTAATTAAGTTGTTTTTATTTCCTACAGTTTTAAAAGCCAACATGTATCTATTTTATAATAAATTTGTATTCCAATATACAATAACTAGAATAAATGAATAAAAATAAAGGTTGCCTGGAAGAGATTGCTCTAAGTAATAAGACCGACAATTGTACTACCTAATTTTAAAATCTTGTTTATATGCAATACGTTTTATATTCTTCAATAAATAGCAAGTTCATACTTGTAACTTTAAACCACTGAAGTAATGTTCATTTATAATATGAAGCACATCCAATCACATCGTTGAGAGTTCGAATCCTGCAATTCGACTTATCGTAGACCATATCCTAGCACAAGCCGTAAATTTTCAGGGCATGAAAAAAAAAAAAATTTCGGCCGTGAAATCACTGTGACAGAAGTAAATCATTATGTGAAATAAAAATGATTTGAAATTTGCAATAATTTCTATGTTGGCATGGAAATAATTGCTATTTTTAAATAATATTCACACGTTTCATTTTTGATATCACGCTTTTCTTATACATTTCACGCATATGATATATACACGATTCATAGTTTAAAAAAATATTAGCAAATTATTTGAAATTTAGCGGTTTATGCTAGGACTAATTGAAGTTTTTATTTACCATTCAAAAGGCAAGCCTGTAATTTTTAATATAAGTTTATTTTATTGTAAATTTATAGAGAAAATTAAAAATTAAATTAAGGAGGTAGAAAAACATTAAAAGCTAAAGCCCAAATTCGCTTTTCTGAAAATATATTGGATTTGGAAAACGAGTGAAAATACTTTCTGTTATAGTCAATGAAAATATTATTTATTTATTTAAGTAGATCACTGTAATAGAAATGTGAATCTGAAATTGCTGCTTTATAATACTTTTTACTAAATTTAAATATAAACATTATTCGCTGACGCACAAATTTCAAAGGTGCGGCATTAAATAATAATAACGGATTTTATTTATAAACAATAATTTAATAGAGTATAAATATAGAAGCTTACGCGCCTTGCCTCATTTTAATATAAAATTTATAAGAAAAAAATAATTAACGGTAAAAGGTCAATTAGATTAAGTTTTTAAATATTGAAAGAGATTATAACATTACAATAATATTTAATTATAACATTTATCTTGTTTAAGGTTAATACAAAAAAAAATAGAATTTCCAGTTTTCCAAAACAAATAATAATATAATTAAATTAATAATCAATATAGTAGTGAATTAAATTATTATTTAATCAATAAAAAACGCAATAATTTAGTTGATTGACACTTATATCGAAAATTAATGTTTATCAAATGTTTGACTGCAACGGCCGGCGTAATCGTAACTTGCGTTGAACTCGAGTAACGTTGGGCTGCGCAGGAATGACTCTGTACTGAGCGGGTTAGAGATATTTCTCAAACCGCATTTGATTCGATTGCGCTGTTGCGCAGTCTACGCTGTCGCTTAAAAATAATAGTCGTTTATTGTAAATATTTGCCTACTGACGCTTTTATTACAGATGATATTTACTTCAGTAGGTTTAAGTAATATGGATTCAACTTGTTGCTTTTTACTACCCTGAGTTTGACCAGGAATTTTAGCACCAAAACCGGGTTCGCTTAGCTTCTTTAAAGAGTTCAGAATCTGGGCTTATTCCAGTATTTTTAGATTTTCGCAGAGCAAAAAATCTTGCTAATTGATTTTTTGGGTTGGATTATGTCAGAAGATGTCTGCTTTGTAAAAAACCGTTTTGAGAAACGTCTTTTTGCAACTTGAACTCAGCCACTATTATAATAATAGAAAAAAAATCTGTACAAAAACAGTAGAATGTGTTATGCTCTACAATTATTGATATATTGGACACATCTCTAATTCCTATAAACTAGAATCACGTCCTTATAAATATTGTTTATTGTTGCTAATTAAGATTATGGCCTCCATATCAACTCTAATACACATCGGAACAATGTCATCTCAAGTGGTTTAATAATCTTGAGATTTTTCAAAGAGTACAAAGATTTTTTAAACAAATTTCTACACTTTTACCCAACACGTTAAAATAATTTGATTATAACAAAAACTAAGCGTTATGACGCACAAAATAGAAATAATACGTTTCATTTCATTAACAATAATTAATATGGGCCTACCCCTCCTACTTCTTTACTGCATGGAAACAAAAATCTTATTTCCTTAGTTTGAAGTAGAAGTTTCATTGTAACAAATAAATAAATTTCACAGTTATATTTTACACTGTATGAAAAATGAAACTATTATCATCTTGCGTTAAGCGACAATATTTAATGCTTCTGTTAGTGCATAAGTCGCAGTCACGGTTTCCCTAAAGTATACGACTTACGTGAAAACTACTTTTTATATACAATAAGTCAACGCATTACGATTTTATCCAAAAGGACTTGCAGCGGTGAATGACTTGATAATTTCACGCTCTGCGATGTGTAAAGCCCATTTTGAATTAAGGTAGCATAGATTGACAAATTAAATTGATTGTGTATGATTTTTCGCGTGTATCTCATGCTCATGCCTACCCTACTACCAGGGTTGCCAGGGGAATGCGAAGTTGATTGGGGAATGTGTGGGGAGAGTTTTTATTCGGGGAAAATACGAGGATTTTATGAATACGTATTATTAAACTTCAAATTTCTACTAGTTTTAATTAATTATGTACCATTACTCAAAGCAGGAATTTATACTTATGAACATTGTCTAAATAAAACGTGGTTTTAGTAATTTGTTGCGAGGCGACACCTGTCATCAGATTGTGTTAGTCTCTATGCCCGCGGATGCCCTTGATAAATATCTGGAACTGTATACTTTGTGTACAGTTGCTGTACAGTTGTACACTTACCGGGACGAACTTTCGGGGAATTTCCCTTACTTTATTCTCGCAGTGGGTATACGGGAAAAGGAAACATAATTTTATTCAGTCAAGAAATAAGTTAAAAGATCGTACTATACGTAGGTTCTACTTTATTTAATCTGTTAACTCATTTATATGAGTGTTGTGTATTATTTACCTGTAAAAGTTTAACCTTTAAAGCAAAATGGATAAGTTTATAATAAAAACAGATTGGAACGAAAAAAAAATTACTTCGATTTGAAAAACAGTGCCGGACAATACAAATTTACAAATATCAAATACATACATAATACGTTTACTGGTTGTGTTACGTTCTTCAACGCATCTATAGAGCGCATGTCTAGTATGTTAAATAATATAAAAACGGAAAACAGAAACAAACTTAGCACCGACACAGTGGTAGCTATGATGGTTACTCGAGAGGGAATAAACAGAGAAGGAGGTAGTTTAAAATTTAATCCGAGTACTAAATGTCGCACAAAAATATTCAGATTTATAAGATTTTTATTATACTTTACATTAATACTACATTAATAAATAAAATTGGCCTTTAATTTTATTTATTAAAGTATGGCAAAAATCTTATAAATCTACACATTTTTTGATTCGTTCTTCAATAAACAATTTAAATTGAACTCGGAAATGCAACCTCACAGCGACCTACCTTACCTACTTTGTTCAGGTACTACATTTTTGGTTGTTTTATTATTGTGTGCAAAATGTGGGGAAATTTGGTAATGAGTTTGAAGATTTTAGCATATTGCTGTCGGCAACGCATAAAGAAACGTAATATGTGCGACAATCCTGCCATAGAGAAAAGTAATATGTTATTATTATATGAACCTGCCTACTACTTATGTCAACGACTACGTCATGTTTGACAATTGACTATTTGTTTTCTTTTCAGTTTTAAATATTTATATTAATAAATGCAACACCGCATGTATTTATTTTAAATGTATGATTCACAATCAGAAAGAAAAATTTTAAGAACTTATAACGGAAACCCATGATACCAATATTGGATTCAAGGAACTTTATCTTTTGAAACTGGTAAATTTTCTGTTCTATTCATTTAAGATTCTTATTTATTATGAAAAATCGGCCAAGAGCGTGTTGGACACGCACCCGAAAGGGTTCCGTAGCCATCCGATGGTCCGTCCGACCGCTTGACAAAATAAATACCGACAATTTTCATTTTGCAGTTGACTCCATACATTTTGTTAGAACGACTGTAAGTACATTTGTCGGGTCATTTTTTTTCGTCTTTAGTTTTCGGTTGGTCATTAGTTTTCGGTACACTTCCTACTTTGGTATGCCAATATTTTTACTTGATAGAGAATGTTAATTCATCAGACCCATGTATAGCAAATTTATAGGCAATTATTGTTTTTCGCAAAAAAAATAAAAAGTTTGTAATTTGTATGGAGATCCGCCTTTGTTGACACCCAATAATGACGTCTTTAAATATTATGAATAGGAAATATCCAATTGGTTGAAATTTGTAATTGATTTAATGCAAATGGAGATTTTTAAATAACACGATTTTTGTGTAAAAATAAAAAAAGTGTACCTACTATTGGACTACAGAACCCTAAAAGTAACGCCAAATTTTGTAGTTAGCAATCATTACTACTAATGATATAATGTCGTAAGTCTTATCAAATTTTAATTGTTTAAATGTTAGTAATATTAATAATATAAGAGGTCTCCCAAACATTATTTGTTCTATTATATTATTATGTTTATTATATAACATTTGATAACAGTAACAGAAAATTCCTGTCTGTGTTGATGTTAATAGTTCAATTTGTACCACTGGTTTAATTATGAACACAGAAGTGTTCTTAAAATTTAACCTTTATCAATCTATGCTGCACATAAATGAATAATTGTAAATCATTGGTTATTTTAAATATTAGTTTACCTATATTTATTATAATACAGGTCTAAAATATGGGTTTAGAAGGAAATGAAGCTGAAACTCCTCTTAAACCCAGGCAGCGACTAGTTCCACCAGAACCTAGGGCTCGTCAACCACCTCCAGAACCACGAAGGTCTACTGCACAACCTCCACCACAACCAAGGGAACGACAACCTCCACCTCAACCAAGAGAGCGGCAACCTCCACCACAACCTCGGGAAAGAATACCACCACCACCACCTAGACATTAAAAGAAAGTTTTATATTTTTTGTATAAATTTAACATGATAGAACACGAGGAACACTTGTTCCTAAAAGTATGTATAGGTATCATATATTGAGGTAATATTCTAAGAAAGAATATGTTACTGTAATGTAGTTTTTATTGTAACAAATAATATTATTTATAACAAAGTTTACAAATAAATATCATAACTTGTTAAAGACTTCATATTAATTTTATTAATTAGTTTTTAAAGTTTCCTAAAATGTTTTATATTAAGCTATTGTTATTTATTATTTGTCAGATATATTGTTACAACTATATACTATGTACTAAATACACATTTTTAGTATATTATTAAGTTTCTATAAACATATACATATTTATTCTTGTACATAGATTTTTATATAAATTTTGTACTAAAGAAGTATTTCTGGAGAAAATGAATAAACAAAAAAGGTTTCCTATGAAAAATGTATAACAAAAGCTTTTGCCTAAATAAGAAATATACACTTAAAAAGTTAAAGGCTAAACATGTTTGGTAAACTGCTTAGGTTCTGCATTATATCTGTATAAATATTTCTTTACATTTTTATTTCTCTTAATATTACTGCTTTTGATTGTTGTATGTGAGGTCACAGTTTATGGAAACAAGTGCTAGTATATTGGTACTATGTATGTATGTATCGGCTGTATAAAATTGAACATTTAATATTATTCCATTCAAATAAAATACTACTGCATAAAATACTACTGCTGCACACATACAGTTCATTTAAGAAGAGAAACAGAGACAAAATGATCCTGTTGTCCGGAAAGCAACTGGATATGTGCATATTAACATATTTGATGTACCTTAGTAGGAATATTTTTTATAATTGGAGTTTTTTCCGATCCAATTGTTATAATCTAAAAAGTAAGTTCTATTAAGGGAATAATATTTACCATCATTGTGTAGTAATTTATGTACGTGACAAAAAAAGAACGATATTTTGCCTTGGATCAAAGTCGCAATTTCACGACTTGAAAGAGATAAAATAATTGATATGTTCATATATCTCTGAATTGTACGGACATCCTTATGTGGGCGAGATGACCGGAAGCCACGTTTGACCTCAGTTGAAATCTCTGACTACGCGTATATAAATCCACAGTCATTTGTGCGTATTTGCTCTATTAGGACGAATAAGTGCGAGATGTTTAAATTGATAGTACTGGCACTGTTCATTGCTTCATCGACAGTATTTGTTCTAACAAAATCTATCGGACCCCGATCAGTTATGAGCGACGAAGTTGTCATCCCTGAACCAGAGGTTGTTATAAAGAGCGTTCAGTTCGAAGACTCCCCTGAGGAGTACAATTATGGCGAAAAATGCCCTGATGGCTTCGTTATGGATTTCACGGGGGTTTGTCGAGAAGTGTGGTGAAAAGGACTAATTTGTCTGTAAAAGGTCAGCGACGCGCAATACTACATTGTTTGTTATGTTGTGAAAACCAAAATACTTATATATTATATGATTACTAAGTGATAAGCAAACGTTTTTTTATTAATCTCTCTTTTATAAAGTTTCTTTTTAACTTGATTCTTGTGTATCTTTTACTAATCTTCATCGAAAAGTAGTGTTTACCTATTTCTTTAGTGATTTTAAAGATTATTTATAAGCGGCCCCCGTGGTGAAATGTTAATTTAACTTTGACTAAAAATCCAGTAAATGACAAAGTACCGCATAAAGGCGGACTAAATGCCAAATAATTTGTTTTATTTCGTTTAATTTAAAAATTGGAAATGAAAAATAAAAATACATAAATTTAATTAGGTAATGGCAATGTGAGCGTATTCATTTTATATTATTGCTGGCTGTAAATTTCGGCTGTGAAGGCCAGAGCCGACAGCGAAGATGCCCGCGTCAAATAAAAACCCTTTTTAACTTTAGATTTAACTCCGGCTTTAGATGGATATAGCTACTGTTTTCTATGTATAATTGGTTACAAAATCATATAAACCGTAAATTGCAGTGATTGTTAACTGTCGGCCGACTAAGGTACAAAGGGACCTAACTTCTTTATATTGAGTTTGTAATTTCTGTTTCTCGAGCATCGCTGCGCATTACACAGTCAAAACTAACGCGCAGCGATGCTCATAAGCATCATGTCTTTTTGTCCGGAAAAAAGGTATGTGCGTGCAATCGAATAATACGCAGGAAGGAGTGCGTGTGGGCGTTATAGGTGCGCTTCGAAAGAATAAGTTTACCATACCTAGAACAAGTTTATTTTCACAGAAAATTACAAAAACCGACTTTAAACGCCTTGTGTATGTGTGTATTTTCGAAACACATCTTCTTCGAAATTTTGATTTTAAAAACAAACTACTATTCCGATTTTATAAAAATTATGTACCACCATTGTGGAAATGTACTCTATCAGTTAAAAAAAATATTTTTTCAAATCACTTCATAAGTTGCGGAGATATTTGCTAACATTCCATAATTTTGTTATTTTTATTTAAAAAACAAACTATTGATACGATGTTTTTGAAAATTTTATGAAACTGTCTACGAAGAATTTTGTATCATATAAAAAAATAACTGGTTCATAAATGACGGAGATACGCGCAAAAATTCATAAAATTATTTTTTATAAGATGAAAAAATTATTTTTTTAAATCTGTTCATAAATGGCGGAGATATGTGCAAACGTGGGTACATAAAAAACATATTAACATTTGAATTGAGAACCTTCCTCCTTTTTTTGAAGTCGGTTAAAAAGAAAGGAAATACTTTTAATAAAAAAATGTTAGTCAAGCGTTTCTTGTTTAGGCAAGATTTATTACTTAGGTTAATGCAGGTTTACCCATTATTTAAAGGATTCCTCGTCAAGACTGTAGTTTCCTAATCGTTAAAATTAAACCTAAATTTTAAAGTTACTTACTTACTTTAACAAGTTTTTTTTTCACAGAAATTTACAAAAACTCACTTCATCAGTTCATAAGTTGCGGAGATGTGTGCTAACATTCCTGAATTTTATTATTTATATTAAAAAAAAAAAACTATTACGATTTTTTTTTTAATTTTGTGGGACTTTTTATAAATAATGCTCTATCATATATACTTGAAATTGGTTCATAAATGAAGGTGAAACGTCCAAAAATACATAAAATCAATTTTGTTATTTTGATTTAAAAGAAAATCTACTAAACCGGTTTTCCTGAAAATTTTATGGAAACATTGCGAAAGAATACTCTAAAATATATTTTTTTTAAATCGGTTTATAAATGGCGGACATATGTGCGAACGTGCATAAAAAAACATTGCAATTGAGAATCTTCCTCCTTGTTTGAATTCGGTTAGTAAAATAAACAACGACTTCATGGGCCCGGAGACAAACAATTAAAATATAAAGTAAATGGATAGTTTAAAGCGTATTTATATTTGAATAGATGAAATAATTCACAGAAGAACGTCGATGTATTTCCATGTGTCAAGTTGGTTAAGGTACGGGTTGACAGTTTCCACCAATGTTTCCGAGCCGATCTTCGAGATGATCCCTTCGAAGCGGGTGATGTAACCTATGATGACTTGTTCTATGACAGCATTAACAATGGCGTCGATATCACCTCCGCCAATGGCGCCGTCTATATCGGACTGAAATAAAGAAAAAATAGTTATTAAGGATTTGGTATTAAAATATTGTTAGTATCACAATAATGTGACTCAAATACTTGACTTTGTATAATGCGTAAACATTATAATGTATTAGGTATTAAATGTACAAAAATGTCAGAAAATACGTGTTATGTAGAGCTTAAATGGAAAAAATGTTTAATTAAATTTAACCTATTACGGTTTTCTTACTAACTTTTCGTACTAATATTAATTACGCCGAATCTCGCATGGTTCTGCGCCTTACCCTCAAAGCTTTATAAGAATCGGTTCAGATCATGTCGTTTAATTTTTTTTAAAAAACAGTATAATTTTTATAGCTATTTAAATTTAAAAAAAAATATGAGACCGATTATTAAAGGATCACCTTGAAAGTTAATTATTAATTAATACATCGAAGGTTAAATATTTATGTAGTTTATTATTTCATGTAGTTTTGAAAAACGATTAATTTTGAAAAAAATATATAAGCTCCATCTTTTAAAATCAAAAGTACTGGAGCCTAACAAAAAAAGTTAAAACGTTTTCCCTCGTATAAGTTAGTTTTTATATTAATTTCTTAAACAATCATCTTATGTCATTGACTTGATCTCAAAAGTTAAAAAGTTTTAAAGGTGTATAACAACATTGGTAAAGCCACAAAAATGTGGTATTCTTATGACACAGGGACGAAACTGAATCTGATAAAATAACCATTTTGGTTTTTCCCTCAATTCTTGAGCCCTCCTACATTTTTTACGATGATGGCAAGAGACCCGATGGCCTTAATCCCTTGGGGGAGTGGCAAAGCCCGTGTTTGGGATGTAACTTGCGTCGACACATTGGCTGCCTCGCATCTAAGGGCAACAACTGACGGCCGGGGCGGCATCAAAGGCAGCTGAAGTAAGCGAGTGTCACAAATACGAGTCTTATCAGCGCGATAGACTCGTATTGGCGACACTTGAATATAGATTGTAAAATCTATTAAATATCTCAATATCACGTAATAATAACAACCGTTTTTAAATGTAAAAATAGAACACGTTTCTTAGAGTCATTAATAAGGTTTAGTATGAGTATCAGTCTAAAGTTTAAAATGTATAGACTTATTTTAATTTTAATTTTATCAATACTCTACAACTATATCTCTATAGCGCTTCTTTTACCTTGAAACTTGGAAGCTGGAATGCTGCGTTTTCAATTTTGTCGATAATAACAGATTTTCCATCGTCAGATTGTTTTAGGAAAAGCTTTCCCTGGACCCTGAATGCATTAACCTCAAAACTGAAAAGAAAAAGTGATCTTTTAGAATAAATACTAATGAATATATTTTTGCCCAGAGAAATCAGGGAGTTGATAAAGTATTCCATACTATTTAAATTAACTAACCCAAGGTATTGTTTGTAATAAAATTACAACTAAGAAGGTTTTTAAATTTTAGAATTACTAACAAGAAATTTTAGGGTGAGAGATCTCATGCTTATTTTTTATTATAAATATATTATGTAAATACAAATTATTGTCGCAGTGCAGTCAGGATTTAAGACGTGCTAAAGTTATTGCAATATTTACATTCTGTCAGTTGGTACAACTTTGTGTTGTGGTAGAGGGTGTTTTGTCTTTGAACTCCGTACTGCGGCACGGTAACTATTATAGTTCGAACGCGGATTACAACTAGGGAAAATATAACCATTTGGGAAAAGACACTAGAAACACTAACAAACATTAAGTTTTCATGGGTACGTTATAACCTAAGTTATATTTTTTTAGTTTAGGTTTAATATCCTATATTCAAATGAATACTCACACAGCTTTACCGTTGCCGTACAGTGGTAGAGCGGTAAAAACATCACCGATCAGGTCATACAATTCTGTAACAATGAGTTTACTTCAAGTAGATTGTTTGTTGAAAAAAGTTTTTTGTAATCAAAAGTTATCAACAAACTCATAGATCATTGATAGATCATTGATTGCCTACTATTTGAACAATGGTCTAACGCCGGCTTTATAAAGAGGATTTTGGGTAAAAGAGGATAGGATAAAATTGGGAAAATAAAAGATGATGGTAGAGATTGTGATCAGGCTCGACTTCAAGTCTGCTTTGAGTTAAATCTAAATGGGATGTCTTATAAATGCAGCGAAAGTAAGAAACTCTCCTATTTACACATTACCTCATCTACAGTAATATCTGACAAAAGTTTGCAAAAGCATCTTTTTTGACAATGATTAATTATATGTGCATACGTAAGGACAATAT
>JAOCPS010000023.1:1494254-1514407 GCA_025505425.1 Graphium colonna | reverse complement strand
CTCTGCAACCACCAGGAATTCGCGGAGGAAGAGGAGTGTCGGTAGATCGTAGACCGCTCTCCCTATCCCCCGTCACTTGGCGGGATCGCACTGCCGACGGATGCGGCGTGGAGGGGCCTCGCGGGGTAGATTTCTACCTTCTGCGGCCGAATCTGGCTGAGCGGCGGAACTCTGCACCGTATCCGCCACGGGGGCCGGGAGGCTTGTAGACCGTTGGCACTTATTCTCCTGACTCTCAAGACCTCGGGCGCTTACTCGGAGGAGTTTGTCGCCCATAACAGCGGGGCCAAGTAGGACGGCGCACTCGTTATTTCCGTGCGCCTTACCTAGAAGGACCCCCCTCGGGTTGCCCCAGAAGAGGGGCTGCATAGGCGGCCAGCGCTGGTGGGGTTACGGAAGTGTGCGAAAACGTTCCCGTGGCCCTACCTATATGAGCCGAGATGGAACAACGTGGAGGTTTTAGTCGGTGAGAGTCCGACATAACCCATCTTGCCCCCGCGGAACGAGTATACGTTTTCTGCATTTCCTCCACTAAAAAAAAATACACTTATGTATTATACAGTCATTCTAACGAAATGTTTAGAGTCAACCGCAAAATGATATTTGTTGGTATTTATTTTGTTAAGCAGTGAAACGGACCATCGAATGACTACGGAACCCGTCCATGTGCGTACCTGACACGCTCTTGGCCGGATTTTACAGTTTGCTTACATTAAGAAACTGCTGTATTAATAAACATGTGATCAATACATGACCGTATAATACGATCTTTTTCAAATTCTATCCGTATGCATTGACTGATTCCCGGTTCCAACTGAATTCACTGAATTTATTTAAAAATTGCGACGCAATACTGCTTGACTGTAATATATTGATGTTCATATCTCCTAATAGAACAGAGTTGTTATTCAACATAGTTTTTGATATATGCTGTAATAGTTCATAAATAAACACAATTTTATTTAAGTTATGTGGTCTATAAACTATGCATACTTCTAGTTTGTAATGTTTTTTTATTTAACAGTTACTGATATACATTCGAAATTATAAGTTGTAGTAAGGCTCCTGAATTCGCCGTCTTTTCTGTTGCCACCGAGTACATAATACATATGTGTTATGTACAACGTAGCAACATAGCTATACAGTTCAAAGTACTCAGCACACTCGTCTGTAATATTGTCTTCTATTCGTGCAATAAGATTTATAAATCTAGGGCAATTTTCTATGATGGATTCTAGTTGAGAGAGGGTAATGTGGCTAAGGTTGTCTTCTTTAATAAAGTTATTCCAATTATTTATATCGATTTCTTATGTTTGAGTTTGGAATATCCATTTAATATCAGAAGTTATGGGGATAATATCGCGAATAAAGATTTTTTTGCCTCATTTATTGTAGCCATCTTTGCCGCATATAGATAGTAATTTTTCAATGTCAACTACATTATATTATTACATCTTATAGTATAAGACTTTTTGTCTTCTATTCTTCTCGCTTATATAATACTATTTTGTTCTATATATATTTGCATGGATCGTTTTGCAATAGTGTAGTTTTAGCTTTCCATAAAAGAAATTAATCACTCGGATTCAACATCTCTTTAATTTGTTTTTAAGTATTTTAATGAAGGTATACGTCCTTAGTGTAAATTCTTGAATTCTTGGACGCTAGTAAGTGCTTCATTGTCTCCCAACATGACTGTGATAGGCGCGGGATTAGCTATTTCTCGTTTTTTTTTTACTTTCTTTCTGTACGCTTGTAAAACGCATTCAGACTTTTGATTTAATTTTTCACCTATTAATTTGTCTTAAGACAAAATATCTTTTTCTTCATGAATTTCGCTGATTTATGAATAATTTTAGTCATATTTTGTTCTTTTTTGTTTAATTTGTTTTCAGGCACCTTCTTTAACATATTTTTTTTGATCGTGTTCTTATATTAATTTAATTGCCCTTCGTGGGTTTCCACCTTAATTTCATACTCGTCGATTTTATCTAAATAGAATTGACGTATAGTTTGTAATTCTCTTTGCATGATGTCCGTATTACCTGGCGAATTTCGCATATAATTTTTTAGTTATATTCGGTTCTGTTAAGTTCCTTGTGTCACCGATCTCTTCTTCGTTTTCATTAGGCATAATATAGGAATGTTTTGACTTTGAATTTCCGTTTAAATTATTTCCAATCGGCTGTTTTCGTCGTAAGCAGGATATTTAGCTAGTCTGAGGACAGTTTGGCATTTGTACCATGTATCCATTAAGGATACTTCGCGCGCTGCAGTCCAGGACACTTTTCATTTATTACTTTATTTAACAATTACTTTATTACAAACTTTACCATTTTTATTTACTAAGTGAGGGTAGTTGCACTATTGAATGTTACGAGGCGTACGGCACAGTGATATCGATCCACTATTTGCAAATTTAATATAATAATGTTAATATTATAAACTGAAAACACCATATGGAACATTTGTTATAGTGAACCAATATTTCATATATCAACATAATGTTTTACAAGTTTATTTTCACAGAAAATTACAAAAACCGAATTCTAACGCCTTATAAGTGTACTTTTGATTGCATCTTCTCCATTATTTTGATTTTAAAAACAAAGTTCCGATCCGATTTTTATAAAAAAAGTTGTGACATTTTTGAAGTATACTCCATTAGACAAAAAAATAATTATTGAAATGAGTTCACAAGTGGCGGAGATATAGGCGAACATTTTATTATATTCATTTAAAATAGCAAACTACTAAACCGATTTTTTTGAAAGTTTTAGTGGACTAAGAAGGAAGAATACCCTATCAGACAAAAAAAGAAGTTTTAAAATCTGTTCATGAATAACGGAGATATGAGCGAACGCACATAAAAAAATGGAAACTTCCACATTGAGAACCTTTCCCCTTTGTTGAAGTCGTTTAAAAAGCATTTTTGAGGTTCATATATAATACGAATTTATATAGGCACCATCATCAATTCAACATTTTATCCATTTTATTCGGGCGCTTACTTTCAATTCTATTTATTCGAGGGAAAACAGAGTTCGATCCCCAATGCCGGCCCAATGAAATTGTTAATTTTCTAATTGCAATTTTAAGTGCTGACTTACTTACTCTGCGGTAAAGGAAAACTTCATGAGGAAACCTGCATATCTAAGAAATAATATTTCTGAGATATGTGAAGTCTTCCAACCATCACTTAGGCCGCGGTATGGCCTATTCTCTATACCCTCTGTCTAGAGGATGCATATGTCCAGCAGTGGCACACATTAAAAAAAGCCGGCCGAAAGCGTGTCGGACACGCACATGAAAGGGTTCCGTAGCTATCCCATGGTCCGTCCGACCGCTTAACAAAACAAGTACCGACAAATTTGATATTTTTACATAATTAAAAACACCATTGGATCATTAATATACATCTTATAACCAATGTTCGTGACAATTGGTATACAAACGGAGTACGAGCCTAGACGGACAGACATGATGAAACTATAAGGGTTCCTAGTGAACTACGGAACCCTAAAAACCGCTTTTGACTTTACTTTTACGTTTCCAGTATCGGTGCTAGTATTCGAACGACCCGAAAGGCGAATAGTTCGCCGCTATTTCGTATCCTTCTAACTTCGTCTAGACATATTATTTACCTAATATTGTGACATTATAATGACTTAAAACTAAAATCTAGTGTTATATTTCACAAAATATTGAATAGCAGAAAACGTGAAAAAGGTAAATCTTCTACATTTTCACTAACGTCTCTTAACTCTTTCTGCCGATTGAGTACATATTGTAAAAAAATACCGCAGAGTTTTTTGTCGGTCTTGTTGCGACGGTTAAAGATTTCAGGCGGATATAGTTTTGATAGTTATAAGTGTTTTTAAAAAGATTTCACATTAATGGTACTTTTTAGGTGAAACTCAGTTAAACGCATACATTTTAAGATTTCATTAAAACCAGTTCAATAGTTTAGATGTTTAACCAGCACAAATATCGTTACACAGTTTAGATATACATATAATATTCTGTTAGAATAAATGGTATAATTTTAATAAATTAAAACCAATATTACAAAATTTTCCTTTGCCAAAAAACAACATATATAACAAAAAAGTTACCGATATCTATATTTTAAAGTAGAAGGTCTTCAAAAATCTTCAAAAGTTTTGTAAACTCTATCTTCAATACGAATGTTAAATCTTCTATGTGGATTAAAACCAACTTATTCAAGTATTTTCGAAATTTAATTAACTACAAGTATATCTGACACAAACTTTTTACAACGTAGGCTTTAAGTGTTATTTGTCGCGAGTTTATTAAATATACATACCAGCGACCTATCACGTAACGAGTTAGGCAGCGGAGGGATGACGCATAATTTGCGGTGTAAATAATAAAATAAGGTTATTTAAGCGCTCTATCGAATCCAACAACTCTGTCTCTGGCGACCGAGAAAACTTTTTATATTATGCCTCGTTTAAAATTGCGCTTTCGCAGCTGGTCATCGAGGGACCGTTCGAAACTTTTCAGGGTAGGCCGTTCTGCGAACCTGTCGGCCGCGTTACTAATTAAGCAGGGGTCGTTACGTTACAAGTATTAACGATAAAGGTAGATAATTTTAAATCGCGAATATATATATGGCGTTAAGAGGATAATGTTACCTATGCTCGAGGGCTCGAGTTGCATGATGAAGCTCTACATGGCACAAACAGATGCTGGGATTTTAACATCATTTTACTTAGACATAAAAGACATCGAAAACAGATTTTCTCAACATTCAATTGTTTAATATAACTATTATTTGATTACTTTTTTACGCTAACGCTACCCTAACTGTTAGCTACACAAACAGCAAACACGAATTTCATATACACAATGCCCTGATCTGAAACAGTTTATTTTTAAGCCATACAAAATAATTGTACCGAGTGGGTGAGTGTATAGTTGTATTACTACTTATCAATGTGTATTTACAAACTATGAAACAACTCCAATGGGTTATCCATGCAAACTTAAAATCTGTGTTAAATTTATATTACATTATTTAGTTTTATTTCAACACCACCTGCAGTTTTCTGAACTTTGATCAAGTTTACTTGAAACGGAATTTGTATTAAGATTCTCACGATTAATATCTTCAATAAATATTGAATTATAGCTAGCTACAAATTTTCATATATCAATAGATTGTTCTTCATTTCAACCGACTTCTAAAAACACGACGAAATTCTCAATTCGATTGTATAATAAGTCTGCTTAAATACTTAGCGGATTCCTCCGGAAGTTATGAAGCGTTTTTAAAAATATCCAATTCTAACCCATTTTGATATAAAAGGATATAGCTGCGAGGTGATGTTATAAATGTTGGTCCGATAGTTTCATTTGAAATCAAAATAATTGAAAACTTGTGTCACGAATGATCGCTTCTGAGGCGTTAAAAATTTCCATTTTTTCATAAGAAAATAATTATTTATTAATACGTTTATCATGTTTTATATAAAATTATTTTTGTGCTCAAACCAGACTCAACATTGCATTCCACTACAACTCATACGAAAAAACAGTGTAACCACATCGTCTGAGCTCAAAAGAATAGACAATAATGGTTAAAATTATTAACTGTCTAGACTGTCTTATGTTTGTAATATTTACACCTTTATAAATCAACTTTGTTCGTTTACCTTTGAATAATTTGAAAAGGGTTCAGTCGGTTTGGCTATTTTAGTGTTTATTTACTTATATACTTAATGTTTAGCTACATTGAAAGCATTAAGCAATTAAACAAAAAGTATGTTTAATTTTAAATATTTAAAAAAATAATAAAATAATAGGTGTAACCTATTTAATGACATTTACATAAAATCATCATAGAATAAAACCAAGTAGTAAGTTATTTAATTAAAACAAGCCCTTCATATTTTAAAAGTCGATATTTCCTAATTGTAATTTCTAATAATATAAGATTTAATTCTCAAAATGTAGAAAATGAAAGTTAAATTAAACATTAAAATTATCATTGACCATGCCAATTTTTATAAAAATTATTTGGGACCAACTTGTAACTATATCCATCCAAATAGAAAAGCGATTTTGTAAATGAGAACTTGCAGAGAAATCAGTTCAATTATTTGATTTGATGTACAAATGTTACTAATTAAATATATTTTATTTGGGTTTATTATTATTAAATGAGGAGCCACCTCTGTTAAATATTTTTTTGTATTAAGAAACACTTAAATTATTATTTAGATTAAACTTTGATACCTTTCTCTAGAATTTGTAATATCACAAAATACAATAATATCAAACAACTAATTCTCATATATTATTGTCTATTATATTTCATACTGCACTTGGAATAATTTATTATTTTTATCCCACCCGCGAATCTTTATTCATAATCAAACCTAATGCGAAAAGTTCTTCGAATTGATTATGAAGAACGAAAGTGATTTTATTGTATTACCTAAAGTTGTGTTCTTGATAAAGCTCCGCGGATTGGAAGCATTCGGGGGGCTAAGTTTTCCAAATATAATTCGACATCTTCGACCCTTATATTGGTTTCGAGTTCGAACAATCAATCTTTGCGTCAAGAGCTTTCAATATAATATATGAGGGATATATGTTACGGCTGTTTTTATATAAGGTTTATGCGATTATGCTGCCCGAGTAACTGAAGTAAACCATAAATTGCATTAGTAAATATTCTTTACTTATTATTACAGTTAAAAAGTAAACTAAGTAAGTGGTTTATCCCATTCTCTTGTTTGTGGTTTCTTAAATAAAACCAACCAAAAGCTTGTAGGGCAGGGACATGGAAGGGTTCCGTAGCCATCCGATGGTCCGCCGCTTGGCAAAAATAAATACCAACGAATTCCACTTCACGGTCGGCTCCACACATTTTGTTACTGCGACCGTAAGAACATAAGTTTGCCAAATTGTATAAAAATAACTTTATATGTGTGACTATTTAAAACTATATGTACTATATATGATATCGAGTCCATTATAGTTTTTGTTAAAAGTACTAACTTAGCGGTATATACTACATTTTTTCTTAATTATTATTGTAATAATTAAAAGTTAGGCGGGAGGAGGGGCGCTCTGATTCTAAATCTGTATTAGGATATAGAGACTGGGGTTTTGATCCACATAGTTCCAAGGCAATTTTCATTGCATATTAAGAGACCTTTCCAATATAGCCCATCACGATGACATAAGATATATTTTTTTAAATCACTTCTCGTTTTATGGGAGGAGAAGTGATAAAGATTTTTTTATAATTTTAAATACAAAGTTTTTGATCGTCAATATGCATCTGTCCACCAGTTTTTGTGACAATCTGTGCAAAAATGGCGAAGTACAAGCGTCTGTCCGTTCGGACAGACGGACTGACAGACATGACGAAACTATAAGGGTTCCTCTTAGACTACGCAACCCTAAAACCATGTCTACGAAATGTCTTTATGAAAGCCTATTAAAATCCAATCAACTTCTTCTACTAGTTTTGTTTTCTTCTTTTAGATGAAAGTTAAGAAACCAACTGTACATATGTTCAACGAAGGAATATCAGGAATTTCAGTTTATATAGTATCATATTCTAAAACAAAAAAATCGTTCTTCTTTCTTTTCTTATATGACGGTACAAAACCACAATTAAGAAAGTAACCCTTCACTTAAGAATTCGGATCAGGAGCAGTGAGATGAAATTATTAATAAAGGCCTTTTAATTGAACGAATTTGCCTTTCAGATTATATCACAGATCGCTTGCTGCTGTATAATGTAGTCTCTTTCATTTAGTATGAGTTTTTACGACTTCATAATTTTTACAATCGCTCTGTTTGATTCCACTTTGCATTATTAAATCTAAGGTAAATTAATTAATAAAATTAAAAAACTGTATGATTCAATAATCTATATTATATATGCAAAAAATCCTTTGACGCATTATTATCCATTAAGGGTTGTTCCCTATCTTAGTCAATGTTAAAATCCACTCTTTGTCTGCATTTCTAAACGCAATTTAAGGAAATTTGTTGAAAAAAAATCGTACAAAACCTTGTTTTTTTATTTTTGTCAACTTCTTAGGGGCGTATCGATATATAACAAATACCAGATTTTTAGCTAAACCATGATCAAAGTAAATTTTGAAAACTGCATTCAATTTTACAGATTCAAGTTTGTGCAATGCGCGTACAAACATACACGCAGCCAGACAAATAGACGTAAAATTTTAAGAAATGGTTTTGTTTTCTATTATCTTTTGTTATGAGGATGGCTAAAACATTCCTTTCATATGTTCTACAGCACAGATATCAGAGAATTACAATTTTATTATATTTATAGACATGGTAAATTAATGAATCAGTCATCAATAATAACTAGTGATCGTTAATAACTAATAATTAATTTTAATCTAACCTTGTTGTTCTCTATCGTTGTTAATATTTATTATATTATAAATGTAAAAGTAAGTTAGTTTGTTTATTGGTAACGTTACCACGTTCAACCAAACTGATAAACTGTGAAATTTAGCAAAGTGTAAATAGTTCGCAGACATAAAAGTTAAAAAATAGTTTAGAAAAAAAAATCTGTTTCTGAAAGGTCTCGGTGTATAGACATAGTTGTACTTTTACGTTGAGAATACAAAAAAAACAAAAACAGATCGGAAATGATAGAAAATCTCGAAAACAAGTAAAACAATAATGATGAAGACAATTCTACTAAGGTCAACAACAAAAAATATCAGTTACTTTTTACTAAAACTTACATTTATTATTAATATGTTTAAATTTTTTTGCCATAATCAGAATTTTTTTTTATTCCTATGACAAGTAAAGTTTTGGCCAAAACCTATATACACATGTATATTTAGCTTAAATCAGAATTGAAAGAAGTCGTTAGTGAAATGTGCAAAATTCAACTTGCGTACATAATTTGAGACTGCCAGCCACGTCTGAAATGATAGTGTGTATGTCATGGGATTAAATGCAGAGCACGTCTTAATGTTAGTCTGCATTATCTTGTACAAACAATATTTTTCCTTCAATATATTTTTCTCGCATGCACCTCCGACCAGAGATTTTCACCGCATAGCGTCTTTTGCTATTCAACAATTTTATTGTTGTCGGCACCAGGGATGGATTTGAAAACGGGTGACTCGAGCAGTGCAGCATCGCAGGTGCAGCGATGCGACGCATTAATTTACTTTGTTTTACATGCGTGTGTTATATATAGTAACATATTAATCTGTTGGTACAATTCTATGTGTCCTTGTATAAATTAAGGACGGCCTGTGAAATGTAGATGAAAATAAGTTTTATAACCATCGGACTTGTGATTTCAGAAGTGAAAACTGATCGAATTTTTTTGCAGTCTTTTACTGTTAGATAGTACTGAAAAATCCCTTTGTTTGCTCTAAACATTTAACTTTGTTCACTAGTCTGTCTTTGTTGATTTTAATCGGACATACCGAAACTGTTAACAGCAAAAACATCTGATTGTACAATTGATAGCCAATATAAATTACTTAAAGGCTTTTTATGTGGTGAGATATATCGAGACATGCTGTGTGTTAGAGGAGTATATAAGATTTTATTAATTCCGGTGATGAGATTATGTGAGCAACATTTATAGACATTAGAGACAGCAATTGTCACAGATGCATTTTTTATTCATTGTTTATAATAAAAATCTTAATTTTATTGCTTTACGATAACATAACACTGTTCGCATACAGATTTTTAGTTTCTTCAAACTTGTTGAACTTTCTTTTAACGTCCTTTATGTGAATAAGTGTTTAATATATTAAAAATTGTATAATTTAATTTTAAAAGACGGCTAGCCAAAGTCAAGTGTAACATAAGCACTTCATACAAAAAGATCTACCAGCGGTAAACGTCGAAAATAAACTGCTATTAAATTCGCGAAGTTGTATTATTTTAAAAATCAACGAAAAAAGTTTCTGTAATATTCTTTTTATAATATTCTATTAACAATAAACAAAAAATAAAAAAAAAACTTTTTTCATCAATCAAAAAGGAGAAAAAGTTATTTTAAATTCTGTTACAAATTTTAGGGTTCCACAGCCAAAGATCACCTACGGGACCTTATTATTAAGCCTCCGCTGCTAGTCTGTTACGGGACTATACTCTTCGAATCTGAGTTAAAATAAAATCAGTATTATTATAATTAATAATGAATATTATGATATATTACGGTGTTGCGGAACCCATCGTGTGCGAATCTGACCACACCTGGCCGGTATTTTGTTATCATTTATGTATAGTATAATTTATGTTACAAAAATAAATCGTGTTTCTACTATATTATGCACATATACACAACGTTCTGGCATATATATTATGAAAATGGAGATAAATATAAATAAATAAACATTCTTAAAGGAATCAAACAACTTAAAATGCAATTTATCTCCTGGAGACATTTAAAAAACTAACTCCGGGGACAAATAAATCCACAAAGCCTTCCGATAGATCGAACTGAATAAAAAGGCTAAGGAACTTTAACTGAGAGCTTTTCTTTGTGTTGCTTGTTCAATAAAGGCAAAGCACACTTTCCTTGCATAAACGATTTGTAACTTTTGTTTTATATTTCGAATTCCGTCCTATTTTAAAAAACGAACTGTTCGTATTATTAATATCTTCTAGGTTGGTATATTTAGGAATGATTCAACTTATATAACTTATTTGCGTATATGAACATGTTTCGTTTAATTTAATTTCAAACGTTATACTCGTATCAAATTTACGCCTGTACGAATGCTTTTTGTGTATTTCAAGTTAAATTTACCAAAAATCAAGTATCTTGGTAGTAAATGCACGATGAATATGCGATGAAGTGCGCAATTACTTAATATTACTCGTATATGGTTTTTAAATTATAAAAAAAGAAAATGCTGTTTAAAGGTCTGCTGTCTTAATGTAATTAACTTAATTTTTTCCTTTTAACTTTTTAACATTCACAAACAACAACACTTATCCAAATACGCCATATTTTAATATAAAATCAATATTTTTGTACGAAGACCTTAATATTTTTTTTTTTAAATAAAATTGTTCAATCAACTATTTTATATATCTATAAAAAACTTTTATTTATTTTGTTGACATAGACTTCTGATCAGAAGGTTACATGTGATTATATATTATCTGTCTTCCAAATTTTGACTATCCATTATCATAAACTGTTATTTAACCTTTCTTAATAGAAAAGTTAATAACACTGAGTAGGTTCTAGGTAAGTTCAAGTGTTTTATTGGAATGTACTGGAAGCCATTGTTCCGTCTACACGCCCGTCCACAAATGCCCTTCTTAACTCGTGCTTTGAAAAGAGTCTAGTGTGAGTGAGTTCTCAAAGGCAGAATATTTTTTTGAACAGCCCATGACCCTGTGGATCGCTTTTACTTAATCGTCTAAAAGTTATGATGTTCTCCTGATCCAACTTCAGCGACTAGGAGCCACACTTCAGGATAAGTTATCTGGAAAGGATATATCATAGTGCACAAGTGTACGATCACGGTAGGTGCACTCTCAGTTCTATTGCTCTGACAGCACGATAGGGCGGATACTACCGGAAAGAGCGCAGGATCGACTTATGTAAGTGCTTTTTCAATACATGGATCACCTTTGTTGTTGGTGGTAGTTTTTCTTACAATCAATAAGAAAATTTACGTTGATTTTTACAATCGATACAATCGAATTGATTTTTCGGACAATCGGGTGATCGGCTTACATTATGCTCACCCAACCAAGATATAATAACACAAAGTAATCATTCAGCAGCGGGATTTGGACCTACGACCTGTGGTTTGTAAAGCATTAGCCTATAGAACTAAGCTACGGAGGAATATTGTTAAAAAAAGTGAGATATTATTTTTAAAAAGGTATATGTACCCGTGAATGTAGCGCTCGTGGTGCGTTCGGCTAGGTCGGGGCGGGCCGGCGCGCCGCCGCCCGCATGCTATCAGCTGGTGGGCGCGGCCATCCTGCCAACGGGTGTCTTCGCTCACCGTCTTGCACCTGACAACAAACACCAAATGTTGGAATTGAGGTCAAAAAAGTTATATTACCTCTTTCTCCTTAATATTTTGTCTTGAGATGCAATCAGAATTCTCACAGATTCAAATTGTTCTTAACTTTTCTAGTTCAGAGTGGATAAGACACAACTATACTTACTTCCGTACTGATATTAAATGCGGAAGTGAGTTTGTTTGTTCGCACCGCTTTCACGACTTATCTTCTTAATTGTTCCCAAGGCAAAAATAACTTTTAGAGGGCCGTTTAGCGTTATAACTTAACCTGATATCAACAATTAACGTTTTCCGTGGGGAATAGAAAAAGGACCAGATTATTTTTACAGAAAATTGAAAAACCGACATCAAATTAACAATTTTTTTTTTAAATCAAACTGTTGCGCCTATTTTTCTCAAATAAAATTAAACCGATCGAGGAGTATATTCTTTTAGATAAAAAATATTTTTTTTAATTCAAAATCAGTTCTTTCGGACTTTGAATTAATTAGTGAAAATTTGTGAGAACCTCTCCCTTTTTTGAAGTTGATAAAAAGGGACCTAACATTCTCGGAAGAAAATGTAATGTCCCAAAAAGCGAAAAAACGTGGTTTTGAAATATAATCATTTACTGTCGCATTTTGTTATTATACATTTGCTGCCGAAAGTTTTTCAAAAGAAATTTAATCACTACAATAACAAAAATATTTTATAGGTAACATCAGAGTACGACAACATCTGCTTAAATAAAAGAAATAAGAAAACTGGTAATTGTCGATTAAAAAGGACATATAATACACATTTATATTAACATGATTAGTATAAATATTCATAAAATATTTTCTACCTCTCATTCATTAAGTAAACAAAGTAGCGATTTAATAAATTTCACAAAAAATATAAAAAGCTTTATAAATTAAATTCCGTATCGCCGTAGTAATTCATTAAGTAAATTAACATCATAAAGTTGAACTTTTTAACATCGCATATTTTAATAAATATGTTAACGCTATCTTAATGCCAGATTTTTAAAATAATAAAAGGTCCATGTCAAATTATTTTAGCCTTATTTTATATGACAAGAATAGCTATCCGACCTCCCGTCATATACAAATGTGTACGAGATCTAAATCGGGAAGAACCAAGCCGCAGGCCAATCAATACCCATTTATTATTACGAATAGAGTTTTAAATAAAACTTTGATTTTTTTAAATAAATCCTATTTAAGGAAAATAAAATATACAAGCTCATTTTCACAGAAAACAACAAAAAACCGCCTTTCAACTTGTTATACATTCACTTTTGTAACATATTTTCCGTTAATACGAATTAAAAACAAACTACTAGCTTTTCTGAAAAATGTACGGAACCATTTCGAAAGTATATATAAAATCGTTTAATAAATAAATAGGGTTATGCGGGCAGAACTACGTTATTTATGTAAAAATTATATATTTCACATAAATTAAATAAGAAAATAGAAACATCTCGAATGAGAACTCGAAAGATGGAGATCTTTGAAATCGGCTAAAAGCAACAGCGAAATACAATCAGAGGTTTTAATTTAACAGCAAATGACATTGTCTAACCTGGACATAACAAGCCAGTTCCACTTTTGTCAAAAACGCGGAGTTGGCAAAGACATGGTTTGCAAAAATTTTTAATTTAACGTTATCAAAATTCATTGAATAAATATTTATTCGAAAACCTGCCTGGTTCCTTTTTTGTATTTGAATCTTTTTTGTATTTGGTTAGAAAAATATTACAATTTTTTATGATTCGCCTGACAAATTTACTCAAATGAAGTTAGCTGGTTGATGACTTAAGGTATCGATATGTAAAATTCCATTTGTATGCCGGTTTAAAAGTTGTTTAGATTTTTATATTCTCATCGACTTATTCTCTTCTATACTTTTATCAAATTAAACTATTCGACTTGTCAATTTTTATGACAAGTCGCAAATTTCAGTAATGATACTAAACGCTTCGTTGTCCAATATCAACACGTGTACAAACAAACATTTAAACAGACAGAATGGAATCCAGCAAAGAGTAACGGAACGCAATCTTTGTCGACGTAGCAAGAGTCACAAACGTACACAATGCAGTATTATTTTTTGTCCCAAACCGTTCAAAATTTCCAACATGTCGTCCTGCGACACTCCACTCTTATTCCCGCCTTTGTTGGACGTGGCGCGTTCGTTCATTCCAAAAATGTTTCAGTTGCGCAGACTGTTTGTCAATAGGACCAAAGAATGTCTGTACTATCACTGTTACCTTTAAAGCCTATTCTATGCATTATTTGTAGCAATAAACATATATTTTATTAACGTATCCAATCTTTGTTTTTTTTAATGGCTTCAATAAAGGTAGTGGTTCTCAATTCGGAAATATGTCACGAAAGCCACTTTTTGAAGCTTTTGTGAAATAAAAAGATGTTGTTTTTTTTTATATTTTCGTTATTTTGATTTTATACTTACTACTGAGCCAAAATTTCCGAAAATATTAAGGGATCAGTTAAGAAATCGGTTAAAATAGATTAAATCAAGAACTTTTTCAGATTTTTCTAGTCTTTTCTAAGTCTAGTTTTTTTATAAAACATTTAAAAAATGATAAAATCGAAAGACAGTTGTAATATTTGTCATTACCAATTAAATTAAATTGCCAATTAAATTGTCGCAAAAAAAAATGTAAACATCGCTCTACATTTTGCGAATCGATTATACTGTGAAGTGGCGTTAACTTAATAAGAGCGCAAATTTTAAACGAATTGTATCATCGACCTTAATAATTCAGTCAAAGCATAGTCAAGTGCGTAAAAGCTTAAATATCGATGTAATAAAAACGTGGCTCGAATTAAATGAATGTTATCTTTATAATTTAATTTTAAATAATTAATTAATTTAATTTTAAGTTACTATAAAGAAAGCGTTTAATTCAATTAAGTTTTTTTAGTAAATAAGAATAATATCTCAGATTACTATTTAAGTACTGGCAATCTTGTTACATTTATCTGGCCCAATACAAACAAGTGTGGAGAGACCTAACCCGTAATGCAGTTTTTGGTGAACGACCCTCAGCCATAAGGTTACAACGAAAAAGAAGAAGAATCTTGTTACAGATTTAGCACAGATACTAAAAACCCTAATCTGCTCATTTAGAAACTTAACATAATAGTATAATAATTTAAGCTAAACTGAGTGAAACTGAATAACGAAAATAAATATAAGAAAATATCTAAATGGAACACGCTATTTGCCGTTTTGTAGACAGAATTGAAAAAGAGGAAAAATATAAAACACTAGTAGTGATGTTGCGGAACTTCGAGCTTGTTCGCAAGTGCCTCATCTTAACTAATACTGTCCAACTTTTGCGTCATTTTTCTCTGCAATAACTATGTACTTATTATACTATTTCGACGCTTTGCTTTTCTTTCTTTTTATTTATTGATTTCTTAAATTTATTATTTAAGTTTCAATGGAGATTTGTATGTTTAATGTTCTTAATTACTTAAAATTCGTGCTTTTTATCCTTTCATGGGCGAGATAAAATTATTATTAGATGATTATTATTACAAACATAGGGTTGGGGCAGAAATACAAAATTAATAAGAAGAGACGCGTAAAGGTTGGTCTAACGGTGCGACTGTGTTGAAAAGACGCTAGAGCTGAAGGTTATAGGAAAGAAGTTGATTATAGAATGGTTACTTAATTGAAAAATAAATGTCCAGTACAAAATTTTCAGCTTGGCAACACGCAACTCTTCGGATATTGTTTGTGTCCATGAGCGACGAGATCACATAACATCAGTTAAACCGTGTGCGTGTTTGTCCTTCCCATAAAAAGTATCAAACCTAATACATATATTTTCAAAGAGTACACAAAATAGACACATTAAGTACCAGAAACCACTTTCCCAAGATTTTCGAAAGCAATACCTTCATATACCGACTTTTTATCTCATATATGCTCTAATTAGGTATGAGTCGCTATTTTAATAATTCAAATGATTTTTCGCCATAACATAAATCGTGTACACATAAAATATGATGAAAGAAAGTTAAAAATATGAACACATTCGCCTGAACCGTTCACATATAAAAGGCCGAAGCTCATATATATAAGAGAATTCAATTACATCAAAAATGGGCAAATAATTCTCCGCTAAAGCAAACTGCATGCTCATAGCCCGATACTCCATTAATATAACAGGATTATGGCAGTGCCGTAAGCACACCTCACCCGCCCGCCCAAGCTTCCCAACAACCTCATCCGCCCGCCTAAAACTCAACCAGAAGCCTTTCTACAATCCACTAAAGTGTCTGCAATCTAACCTGAGGTGTTCCATACGTGTATTCTCACACTGCTAGCTTTTAAAGAGCAACTTAGCTTGAATGCGGCATAAAATCTAAAATAAATTTTATGTACTGAGCTTTATTTATATATCATACACGGTGACCCCGCTTATTTTCGCCACAAAAGACACGCAAAGATATTTTGCTACCAAGTGAATATCAACACTTTGTATATGTAGCATTAAAATAGTTTTAAGTAATAAATAAAAGACATCAAATTGCTATAGGGCGAACAGTGAGATTATTTTTGTCGTAAAAGGGATGTTATTCTAAAAGCTTTTTATTATTGTAACGCTATAAAAGCAATTTTATAAAATAATAGTATACAAAAATATAAAAGATTAAACAATAAAAATAAACTAGGAATATATACGAAAAACCTTAAATTAATATCAGCTTTGCTTTAAAAACGTCCTTTCTAGAACATATTGTTTCTATTATTTTGTTTTAAAAAACAAAATACTGAACCGACTATCGAAAATTTTATAGGTATATTTTGGGACACAAAAATTGTTGGTCGGTTCATAAATGGCAGAAATACAGACGAATATGGACAATACAAAGAAATAAAAGAGGAAGCATTCGAATTGAGAAACTCTGCCTTCTATGAAGTCGGTTAATAAAAAACTAGTTATATTATTGATCATATGTAATTATTTTTAAGCAATAAATTATATAAATAGATTAAGAGGTTTTTTAATTGTATATCAAGTCTATATAAAAATAGTGATATATCTAATACAATGAAATTAAATGCAATAACAATAGTTTTATTTCATTAATGTAATGTCATTAGCCTGTTTATCCAGTATGGTCATTTATCTATGGGAATGAAAATAAGTTTTTTTGTGACTTCTCATGACTTTTGAGAATATATATTTATGTTACGGCATATCAATATTTAATATCAATTATTGAATAATTTTTAGAAATATGTAACTTCAAATTAACGCTACCATAAGATGACTTTATGAATACCATTTATAATTTTTTTGTAGCCAGTTGCATTGCTACAAGTATTTCACTGGTCTTTTAACAGAAAGTGTACAATATGTACAACAAAAGGTCAAACATTAATTTTTTGTACCTGTATCTACATGTAGTATTTTGAGAAAAATCATAATCAAATATTCTATAGATTATTGAAAAGACGAGATTATTAAATAAAATTCAAAAAACCAACCTCATTACCCTTAGAAGTGTACTTTCGGGACATATTTTCCTTTGTTTTGTTTTTTAAATAAAACTAGTGAACCAATTTCTCAAACCTTTTAGATAAAAGAAAATTTTATTAGTTCATAAATAATGGAGAGCATACCTGAATTAAAACATCTGAACAGAGGTTCTGTGCAGGACTCTTTTTTGAAAATCATTAAAAAAATACCGTATATGTTACGGAAAATATTCTTACACTAATGTAATTTAAATTTTTAAAAATAATTAAGACAATATATTTAAATATTATCAAAAACATACTCCAACAAAAAATATAACATTTTGCTCTCCAAGATATTTACATCTCACCTCCAATGTTTGTCAAATTAGTGCCATGTAAAAAAAAACAAAAACATAAAGATAAACGTCTATTAATTTTTCTGTACACATTTTAAATAAAATTCTATTCGTTTGAAAGCAAAAAAGAAATGAGTTATTTTTCTTACTTCCTTATTCATGTAAATTCACATGTATCTGTTATCAATAAAATGTTCAAATATGCCATAAAACATGTTACTTCATTGTCTAGCTACAGTAACATAAAATCGACGCCACCTGTTACATTGCCAATAAGTACCATGTCGTTCTACGTTGACGGCGATAAGGTCAGAAGAAGCATTTAATCTATCCAGAAATTAAACAAAAACATGAATATCATAGTATCGACAACGATACCAATAAACAAAGTGTACGACGTATTAAATCCATCACACTCTAGTCTATGATCACACGTGCGCGACGCCGTCCCTACCGGCTTAAAGGTTACAACACAACAGCTTCAACGTGGGCCAGCTTGAGCACCCGAAACTCTGCCGCACGGACGCGGTCGCGCAAAAAGAAACTGAATAAAGCCGAGTAGTGCGCATTGACAATTTGCGGGTATTGGTACACAACGCACCGACTTACACATGAGTTCACGGTCGCGGCTCCTTTACATCGCGCCACGATCGCTCGCGGGTGAATCACCGAGGCACGAGTGGCGAGCACATGCACTGGGTCCGGGAACGGTGCGGGCCGGTGGTGCCAGGGCTTGAGGGCGTGTATGTGTGCGCGTGACGGTCGCAGCACAGTGGCAGCGTGGCGCGGACGTACGCTCGCACGGGCCAGCGCCGACACACGACAGGCCCCGCAATGACGAAGCGGCCGGGCACGCGCGCGCGCCCTGCGCCGCAGCCCCCCGAGCCCGCCCGACAGGGCCCGAGTCGCGACGGGGGTGAACAAACCCGCTACGCTTCTCCTTCTAACACTGTGATGAGGTTAAAAAGGATTTTAGACTTTCACAGAGCATTTCACGGTTCGATCGTCCGAGAGCGTTTTCGAAACCTAGACTCCGTACTCTACGTGGCTACGTCGTAGCGTCGAACCCGACCTCTGAATAGTGCAGCCCGCTATAAGTGAGATTATTATAATGGATGCTCGACCGTCATTGTTTTGTTGTACAACAAAGGGCGGATACTTTACCTTTGTTCTTATTTACTCTGTTATTGTAAAGACAAGTAAAACGGAAACGTCTCGGAGCGGTGCATTTACTTGAATTATTGCCACAAAACTATTAAAATAAAATATCGTTGCGTAACGTATATTGAAAAACGTAAGGTACTTAGAGAACTTAATTGTCTTACGTTATTTGTGCATAAAATTTCGCTTTTATTTTTAGATCACGTAAGCAAAATAAAAATAGACATGTCGAACTTCAAACCTTAAAAGAATGAAAATTATTTATGCCTTATAAAATTGTATAATGCTGATCGAAAACGATTAAAATGGTGCAAATTGATATCCCTGGGAAAGCGGCAGATGACGCGGACCGAGCAAAAACACCTCCACTGCGCCATTTCCAACCAGTTTATGTAGAACTTTTATTAAACTGAAATAATATTGAACACTTTCTACCTACAAACTATAAATGACGCACATTGTACGCATATTTTATGTCTATTGGATTGTTTATTAGTATTTTTACTAGTGAAACATTTTAGTGATTACGAATTTTCATTCCGAACCTTAGCTGTAGATTCGATTTGTGTATTTTTAGGTGCACTAAATATATTAAAGCAAATAAGTGTTCGTTCATACACACATATTTACGGACTATATGGACTTCACGTATCACACCAAATTTTAGACATATAAATGTAATATGTCCAAAATTTGGTAATTATACATATTTTCGTTCGTATTTGCATTCTAGTTTAAATAAGAATTGCAGTATCGCTGTGTTCATGTATAGTTTTAGAATTTTTAAAACTATACGCCAGAGGTAATTCCAAACAATAACAAAAAATAAATATGAATCAGTGTTCCCTTCCTTTAATACGAGCCGTGGTAGCTCAGTGTCCGGGCATTCGCCTTCAATTCTGTTTACTCGAGGCGAACTTAAGTTCGAAGCCCGGCACCAATGAAATTGATAGTTTTCTAATTCAATTTCAAGTACTGATTTACCACGTGCTCTACGGTAAAGGAAAACATCGTGAGGAAACTTGCATTTTATTTTTATTTTTTATATTTATGGAAAGGAAGACAAAATCGCAGACGGTTCACCTGATGGCAAGCG
>JAOCPS010000023.1:1458511-1488609 GCA_025505425.1 Graphium colonna | reverse complement strand
TAATTTTATTTAAAAAAACAAACTAATGAAGCGATTTTTTTGAAAAAAATATGGGACTGTCTACGAAGAATGCTCTATCATATAAAAAAAAATTGGAAATGATCCTTCAATGATGGAGATACGGGCAAAAATACATAAAATCAATTTTGTTATTTTGATTTAAAATATTATACCTATATAATACTAAACCAATTTTCTTGAAAATTTTATTGGACCATTCCGGTAGAATACTGTATATGATAAAAAAAAATAAAATTGGGCCATAAACGACAGATATGCGCGAACGTAGATAAAAACATTCAATTTGAGAACCTTCTCCCTTTGAAGACGGTTAAATATTGCCAATTGAATGTTGAAATACGCGACTGACTTCGTCACAGTCGATTTGAAGCAGTCGCAATCATTGGACATATAAAGCTGTGTGACTTCCCCTCGTCGTTTCGTAAACGCAATACCGAGTGCATTTGATTCGATGCAATATCATGGAGGAAACTGAGCGGCCTTGCATGCGTCGGCACTCACTATGACGTCGGCGGGTGACGCGACGCCTGTCGTTTGTTCACGGCCAGTCCAACTCTCGCGAGGTCGACCCCGGGCCGTATAAACCCGCTTACTGTATTCACTCTATAGAAACACACTTTTTCTGACTATACTGACTACCATAGGAACCTTTTAGCCACTATGCTGATCTTATAGATATGCATAGAGTAGGCTGTTCACTTTGTCGAAGTTTCTTTCGCCAATTTAAGTCCTAAGTAACCCCGACAAACAATAGTGATACACTTAATCACTAAATCACTTTTTTTACATTTAAGTTATATAAGGTGGGTATACCACCTTCATAGTTTGCCACTGGAACACAAAGTGACAGTTACAAACTGACGATATTAATAAATTCCAAATTAATATAATAATATAACTAAAATAAACATAAAGTGATATTAAACAGACAGAAACTCAAAGGAATCTAATATAATATTTAATTAGGGCTCAAAAAAGAACAATAAGTAATTTCAAGGATTAATTAAGAGATAATTGCATTCCTTCAAGTTTTTTAACGATTTTCTTTTTAAATGTATTTTTTGTATTATTAAATAAATGTATGTACAGGAAGCTTTTGTTATAACTTACTTTTTCTTAACCTTTTCTTCCATTTAAGGACATTCAAATGATGATTAGTAAATTATAAGTACATATAGCTTGTAATGTGCCTATCCCCTGTTAGTTAGCAGAGTCCTTGAACTTTAAAAGTAAATAGTTAATTAATCTGGAAGCTCGTTATGGATTGTTTCAGTGCAACAGTACGATGAAATAAGTTTCGTAACAACTAGTTTTGACCTATGGTAACTCAAATCACCTTTGCCTTTTTAATTACATTTGATTAAGAGTTTTATTAATTAAATACTATGTGTATTCTTGTAATACGTCATTTAACAGATGCTTGAGATGAGCCGTCTTAACCTACAAGGGGCCTAATCTCTTTAAAGAGATACATTATCGTGGGAAGAGCGACCGAAGAGACTTAATACTATCGTGGGCGTATCGTGAAGGATGTCGCAAATTGCGTAATTCACACACGAGAATATATCAGGGTTCACTACCCGAAATAATAGTGAAAGAAACGCGTAGGTCAATGTGCATTTTGTTTACGTTGCCGGCTTCTGCCAGATAAACTGCTGCCGGCACAGATAGGCAACGTACGTCACAGACGTCAGCCGCTTCCACAAAAACAAATTAATGTGATAACGCAATAACTGACACTTTGAATAGTGGATAAAGTTGTTTATAAACAATTACAAGTTTATTTTCACAGAAAATTACAAATCTGACTTCAAACGGCCTAAAAGTGTAGGTACTTTCGAAACATATTTTCTTCGTTATTTTGATTTGTAAAAACAAACTACTAATCCGATTTTTATAAAAATATTGTTGAACCATTGTCGAAATATTTTTACAAATCAGTTTATAAGTTGCGGAGATATGTGCATTTATAAATTTTGTTATTTTTTAAATAATAACAAAATTTATAAATGCACATATCTCCATATGTGCATTTATAAATTTTGTTATTTTTATTTAAAAACACAAAGAAATCAACCGGTATTTTCGAAAATTTTATTGGACTATCTACAAAAAATGCTATATCATATAAAAAAGAATTTTAGAAATTGATTCATAAATGACGGGAACGAAAAATAAAAAAAAATCAATTGTGTAATCCTGATTTAAAAGAAAATCTACTAAACCGATTTTCCTAAAAATTTAATGTGACTATTCCGGGAGAATACTCTATAAGTTAAAAAAATAATTTTCAAAATCGGTTCATAAATGGCGGAGACATGAGCGAACGTGCATTAAAAAAATATAAACATGAAAATAAAGAACCTTCCTCCTTTTCTAAAGTCGGTTAAAAAAGAATCTCACTAAGAAATTTCCTTTAAATAGGTATCCGTACCAACTTTAAGTGGGTAGATAATTCGTACAGGTAACTTAATAAGTCTTATAACCTACCCAGATATACCTTCTTTCTCGTAATAACCGTATGGAATTCTATACATTAATTACCGTGACGATGAACAACGAACAAACAAACTTAGTGCGTCAGGGCAATTTAATTACAAATGTACGGCGTTTCCATTTACGTTAACCACTAGCCACGGGATCGGGGGAACTATCTGCAGTGACGTGGTATTCCCCAGCAGCTAGCGTCACACGTAATTTACACCGTTCTCGACAAGTGACGGCAACGCGCTGCCTTCGCGGAATACCATCCAATCCGCCACGCCTGACTCACCCGATGGTCGTAAACAGACACGAGCGTTTTACAACTCGAAACAAAAGCGAACACGAATGGCACGCGCTATGAAATATGACGACTGGAGAACAAACGCAGTTTCGTTGCGCCGAAAACAGAAGCTTCTTTTTAAATAGAAAAGATGACAAACGAGTCGGTTCACCCATTTTAAGCGATCCCCCAGAGCTGTGAGTCCGTTGTCAACCTGGAAAATGATATATAGATAATAATAGAATAGGTTTATTGGATAGGATGGGGACGAAATAAAGGATTTGAAGGGAAAAGGAATGGCCAACGGGCAATCGTAAAAGTCATGCATACTTTATTTTATGCTGACTTTTAAAAGGGTGGTGGTAATCTCCCGAGCGAGCATAGCTGTAGTAGTACACCAATAGCTGTGAAAAGATGGTATGCTCTACCATCTCTACCATATAAAATCAAGAAAAGGAACAAAATACTAGATACCATTTAGCAAGACATCTTGTATACAAATGTACGTTATGTGTAATTTACACTTACTGAAGATTCCGATGAATACAACCAGAGTTTCGAGGTTATCAACGCAAAAGCAGTGTTGCCAGATGACAATAAAAACACGAATTCGACTCCGTGTAACATACTAAAACGCTCTCCACACAAAGCGGCCGAATATGTCAGGCGTACGAAAATAAAACTGAGGAGTGCGGCCGAGAGGAATAAGGCCACGGCGGGGCCCGGAACAGCGTAACAGTATTCGTTACGAAAATCGCGTCAAGAATTATTTTCACGTGCGGGGCGCCGCGGACCGTTAGCCGGCCGGCGACGCTGGGCGGCCTCGCTAACTGGAACGCCCTATCCACCAACATCCACGGAAATAGCTTGCCGGATTACTTCATCTTATATAAATCGAACTGGGAGTAATAATAACGATCTTTACCACCAGGTAGTACCTATATAAAGTCAGCATAAAATAAAGTATGCATTACTTTTGGGGATGCCGGAGGGCCGTGTCTACTTTTATTTTCCCACTCCTATCCCTTCCTAATCCTTAATCCCGACCCATCTTATCCAATAAACCTATTGTATCCAATTTCCCAGGTTGACAACGCACTCACAACTCTCCGGATGTTGCGTGTGTCCATGGGCTGCTCGTTTGTCTTCTTTTACATAAAAAAGGTAGTAAACAATGGATTTATAAGTATTCTTTTACTTATTTCATTCAGTAGGCGGTAGCGATATATTTTTCTTGATATATACATAAAAATGGTGTCCATAATCCAAATTCCAGCTAATAAAACACTAAATCACTTCATATTTTATAGTGCCTGATAGTAATCATCTCAATGGATTCAACGTAGGCTTCAACTTAATCGGTGGCTGCAGCTAGGAAGTGGAAAAATATTTCTTTTTTTTTACAAACTAATGTCTACCATTAAGACTGTCAGAAACAGAAAGCAAGCAAGTAGAATAATTTCATCCGTCAAATTTACTTTGCGGTAAACATCACTTCATGAGCCTTGCTTGTTGTTACTCCACTCAGAGTTGAAGCCAAATATATTCCTTGGTAAAAGCTTATTTTCATCATCGAGATTCATATAAAGAGCACTTTAAATTACTTCATCCTGTATCCATTGATCTGATAGGGATAAAAATTACTCAGTAATGCACTTTTGTAAATTGATCTGATGACAATCAACTGATAATGACTAAGGATGCACTCACTTCAATCAGTAGGCATATATTTTTTCCTTTACAAGCTATATATAATGATGAAATAGCACTTAGAATTTGCCTTGGACTCAACAGTATGTGAGCAATTGCTCTACTGACTATGTGATAGGTTGATGATATATTGTTCCATCCTTAGCTAACTGAAGAGTTGGGTCTGAGTGTGGTAAACCACACTTGAGAGATTTTTAAACCTAATCTTTGATACCAACCATGCTACAACTCTTAGAAGCTGAGTATTAAATCAAATACGCGTGAAACCGCAAGATATGGCTAGTTTTAAAAGCTGATGAATAAACTTAATAGTTTACTTTGTAGTTACCGTCGAATTACCGCCTCACCATGGTCTTTATAGCAGTACGATTACGCGGAATAATGGCTTCCAGTGAAAAGAAACGCCAGAGCACAAAAGCTTTTATTTCACGCCAATTTCGCGATGACGTAACATTTCCCCGAACCATCTAAAAATTACAAACATTGTAGATCCGGTTGTAGTATCGTATATTGAGGCAGGTCGAAATTCCAACCAGATTTTCCGTTTGCAATTACGAAATAAAAATACACATGAAATATTCCAATAAAAGATAACTCTAAGCCTCCTGTTATTTCATAAATGATATAGGTATATGTAAATTTTGTGAATTACACAAATTTTAATTTCAGATAGATATTGAATCCACTAGACATAGTTATCTTTTTATTTTTACACGCATGTCCGCATGCGTGACTCTATTAGCGTATAGCCCTCAACATTTGTAAATTTAAACTTTCTATCGGCCTATATCTACAAAGCTCTATGGAGAAATGAATTCTGATGCCATAAGAAGTGTAATATGAAAAAATAAGATAGGTGTAATATGGAAAAATAAGATAGTCTATTCCAGTTAAAGGTACTATAAAAGGTAAACAACATAACTCATCTATTATGCTGAATTGGTCAGAAATTTTCCAAATGTTAGTAAAAAATATTTTTTCTATGCATATAGAATGTATACCGAATGTTTGCTCCACTTTTATCGTCGATTTTTTTGTATGACATATGTTTGTTTACTTTCTCGCTAAATTTAATTGGAACAGACTATAGTACATGGTTAGCTTTTTCGAAGTGAACCATTGCGTTACGTAAACTGCGTGATTTCCCCGCACCGGCCAACCGCGCCTTTCGTCGGTGCGATTGGACGCGTCGAGTGTGAAAGTGCCGCGGCCATGTACCGCTTCGGATTCGCTTGCTTTTACACAATACGGCCTTTATTCGTCCGCAGTGTTGCCAACAAAAGATTTACGATGTACCAAGGATCCTGAAAACTAATCTGCGCACACTCAACACAATTACATAAATGTGTGCCCAAAGGACGACTTATACCGACTCGTCACTAAAGAGTACTTAAACTGGCAAAAGTTATAAAGGAATATCTGTTATGTTTTTACATTGTTAAAAATTTTACTACTACTGTTTGATATTAAGAGATTTAAAGTCCTTTACCCCGCAAATGCCTTAAACCTAGGGAAAATATATGCCGAAGAAAATATATACACGAAATTATCATTGATAAACTTTATGACATTAAAAAGCTTTACTGAACCAAACCTTGAATTAAATTTCTCTTACTTTATTTCTTACTTTATTTCTTACTTTACTTAATCTAACACAACGTCATAAAAAAACAATATTCCATAACGCAATCGCGCGTGCACAGATGAAATATTGAGATTACAATAAACGGCAGTAGCATTGTAATTAATATCTAACATCGCGGAGAAAGCATTCGCGGTTTAAAAGTGAATTATATTTTTCCACTCCGCTTGCATTCTGGCTTAACTTACGATGGCGTCCGACGTTGCGTGGAGCGTACGCACGAGCCGATTTCTCCCGTTATTACGGCAAACACGACTTGAACTTTAATTCAACAAAGTCAAAGGTGGCAACACCAATTTTTTTGTTGGCGGCACTCTGTGTGACCAGTTTAAAAAATGTAAAAAAATACTCAAACGTATTAAGGATACAAATAAAAAAGAAATATATTTTGACCGAAAAACTGAATCTAACAGCAATATAATTGAATGATGTATAATTTTTGCCTCGATACATTACATTATTCTTGTAAACTATGTAAGATCGTTAAGTAATATGTAAACAAAATATAAATCGTATCAAAACGCAATATACAAGTTTCCCCTTCGATGATTTCTAGTCGTACGTGAGTTTTTTGTCGATGCCTCGTAACGTAGACGGAACCGGCGGAGCGGTCAACGAAGAAACCATGGGAAGAGAAATCGCTTATTCGCACTTGATCGTTACCAGAGTTTGTAAACACAGTTCTCTATATGGAATACCTAGATGATAAATATTTGGCTTCTTGCTTTTAGATATAGACAGCTAAACGTTTTAAACATGTAAAATATTCTTTTACATTTATATTATTAGTTAAAAAGTTTTTTTACGTCTGTTTTAAGGTATTATCAATTAACAAGTTATTAGTATTTGAATTACTTTTACCCTTCCACCTATTGAATGACGATTACGACTGCTCTGCCAAGAGTGTCACGAAGAAGAGAGTATTTGATTATTATAGTTTGTATAGTTAGGTATATAAATTAAGAAATTAATTTATTTTTAAATTAATCTATTTAAGAAACAAAATTCCTAAGCCCTATGTCGAACAATCAATAATTAAAAAAAACGGCCACCATTTTGTTCTAATGTCAAAGCCAATAAAACATAACCTAAGCGTAGATAATTAATACGCGTCGTGCTAAATAGTTTTAAAATAACACGCCTCGTAACCTGTCTACTTTCTTGCAAGTATTTCTTTCGTAACACCTCAAGTGACGTTCGCTCGGTGCTCAATGACACAGTTTCTATATAAATCAAGGTTGATAAGATAATGCTGGTGGTTCGTTCGCATATTTGTCTGTGTGTATAAGGCATAAACTAGGAATGAGATAACAAATAGTTTACATAAAACTTTAGCCGCGTCTAGTGTTGTCTTATTTAAAAGTAAAAGTCTTGTTTATAGTGCGCTTTTTATCCAGTATATTTTTAAATTACAACTGGCAACACGATACTCTACCTCATATATAAGATATAAAATCACATTTTGAATCATCATTATGGTTCTGAAGTCAGAAGCTATAATTAATCTGAGTTTATTATTCCAACGTCCTCGGTTCTCAATGATGCGTTCATTAATAATAAAAGAAATTCAACCTAAATATTTGCTCTTTGTAACATGTGTTCACGTTTATATGTATTCGTTGTTCCTTTTAAACGGAACGTACGCATTAACTTATATTTAGCTTAATCTATTCAAACTTTGCTCGAAAAAAAATGTTAGTGGTTATAAGAACATATTAGATAAAAAAAATATATCGTCTAACGGCTATTTTGATTTATCAAAAAACCTTTAAACTACTGTTTCATAATCTGTATAACCAACTGACGCGTAGATATTTTGTTCTTAGGTTGGCAACGCAGCTCCGCTGCTTAGTACGGAATATCTTGCTTAATATATTTGACCTACATTCAGTACCGAACTACCGAGATGATTGAACATTTAATGATGTCAAACAACCGTTGCGAATTTTAACGTTACGTCTATGTAACTTGTCAGTTTGGCGTACGTTGTTATAAAAAATATAACCTAAATAGCACCGTAATAAGAATAATGCTTGAAGCGATTTTATTGGAGCTATTTAGCTGGTATAGTCTTACTCATGAAAGAATTCAAAACGTGATTCTAAAGTTAGTATTTTGTTTTTCAGTGTATTGTCCTCCCACAAGTCCGCGAAGAAGGCAAGGCCGGCCCTTTGTGGCTGGCCTCGTTTTAGTCACCTTGAAATAGTTTGAAGAATGTAGATAGAGCTGACTTGGCATTAGCGGGGAGCTCGAGCACCGATCAAAAAGATGCATTGTTCCGAGCGGATAATTGCGAAATTCTGTACGGCATTCAACACATGAGCCTGTTAAAGGTGTTGTGATTAGGTTACGCACTTCGGTGGTTCATCGTCGACGCGAAATAACTGGTTTTAGAATTCGGTTTAACAGTAACGCGAGGAAACCGTTACTGCGTGGGCGGATGTCGCCGCAACTTATGAGTATTCCAGTGAGCCCACCGAGCCAGAGTCATTGGTGACTTTTTAATTGCGTTGACCGATTTATTCGAAAATGGAACGCGTTTGTCGGCGAAATTAGTGTCACGTTTGACGTCGCTAATTCGTATCGTATTAAATAAGTTGTTAGAGGAAACGGCCTAGGTAGTTCTTTATGCAAGTAAAGATCAGAGTTATAACAACAAACGGTAGGCGATGCGGGGCGCGGGCCTCTCGGGCACGCTGACCCACTGACCCAGAAATTCTGATATTGAACCGGCGTCGACGTATCGCCCGCATTCGAAGCCCGGCCTCCACTTGCGTTTTCCTTTTTCGTGACACGAAAATATCCGTACGCAACAGTGGCGCACGGAATTCGCCCAGCGAGATAATGTTCTGTTTACGCTGACACACATTCTATTACTTTTCAATTGGACTAAAATTCTTTCTAAGGAAAGATACCAATGCTGAAATTGAAAAAAGCACGAAAGGAACGATCTCTGTTTCAATGTGTCTCGCCTAGGCTTTAAGTCTCTTTGATGATCAATCCACGTACGGGTAGGTTAGCGTCGTTGGTCAGCCGTAGCTTGGTTTTGGCGCGGCGGAATAACGGTTGTATGCGGCAAGAGCATGGTGCGCTCGCGGACAGGTTTCCCATATCCGTTATCAAGTACGCGGGGCGCGGTGGGCCCGGTCGTTTTTGGGTCAGACTGGGTCACGACGCCTGCGTGCTGCCCAACCTCCCCAACGCATTTAACGCTTTCAATACTCAAGAATAGAGAGGCGCTTGCTTGCTTCGCGTTTCAAGGCGATACGCTCACTTTTCTAAGCGTCTCACGTAAACGATGAGATTATGGCACCGCGCCGGCGGCTGTCGAAACCGCTGCAGCAGCGTCCTTGCGCGGATTTTTGATTTCTCGCAATTACGTAACAATTGCACGAACGTTATCCATAAGAATACGAGTTGAGTACGCGGCGCCTACACAGACTAACGATAATGAGGGCAGTAGATCCCGTGACGTCACCGTCGCGTCGCGCCTACGCCGTAACGCCGACGTTACATGACGTCGATTCAGAAATGCTATTCGTGTGACGTCATCTTGTAGTAAAACGCCGTCTTCGGGGCCTTTCCAACGGCCGTGATCAAAGCATACCAACCTTGCATCATCATTGACAGCTGCGCAATGTTCATTTCCTTGCAGCCGCTGACCTACATTGACAAATGAAAACATTGTACCTAAACGCTATTCATTACGAAAGTTAATTTTGTTATATAAATCTGAACAATTGATCAACTAGATATATAATTACAACAGATGATTGCAGTAATGAAAATATATCCAGGCAACACATTTTTGAACTGAAGCTAATGGATTGACAATGAATCTTTCAAAGCTTGAACACGAATGATATAAATAACAGTAGAATTCCCCAATATTCCACGAAAATCACATAACGGGTACAACTAGTTTAATAGGGCATTGGGTCGCATCCAGAGTAGGATCGTGACCTGTGAAGTGTGCCAACGCCAAGTAGGCCAGACCTCGTCCTGCAGTCGATAAGGATGATCTAGCGCGAGACCTAGTTACAGAGCAAAAAGTGCACTGTCGGCTAATCAATTGAGCATTACACCATTATTGTTTCGTGGAAAGACTACACGGCTCGCTGCATTTGAATTTAGCAAAAAAAGATCGCTTTTTTCACCGTATTATAAGGAGTGGTAATAAAGGTCGCTTTTTAACTCCTAACAAAAAAGAAAGGTATTCTATTATATTATTGATAGACAACTGTGTGTCAGTCTAACTGGAGCATCATAGCTCCGAAACGAATTAACCAATCTAAATCAGGTTTTTTTTTGCTTCAAACGTGGCTTTATCGTAAGTGTCTTTAGCTCTAATATTCTCATTAATGTCGAGATTACAATAAATTTGTATTTCGTACTTGGTATATGAAATGTACAAGGAGAGCGGTGGCGGTAAAAACGTTGCATTTTGGCGTAAGCCGAATGTGGGTCGCGGGGTTTTGGGGCAAGGTTGGTCAGCGGGGGCCTCGCGTGCTCCAATGCATCCGCTTTGCAACTCACAAGGCCGCGAACAATCGATTCACTTACAGTATCTGCTCGAGCCGTGGTTGCTCAGTGTCTGTTCCCAACATTGCTGTCTACTCGCGACGAACCCGTGTTCAAACCCCAATGACGGCCGGCACCAATGAAGTTGATAATTTTCTAATTACAATTTTAGCGCTGATTTAACATGGGGTGAAGGAAAACATATCGAGAAAATTTGCATGTCTATAAAACAATATTTTTAAGATTTGTGAAGACCCCAAATCCGCAAAGTAGCCGCGTGGAGGGTCTAGAGGCCTTTGCCCACCAGCAATTTAAAAATAGACAGTTTCTTTGCAGTATTACTGCACATCCGATTAGAATAGCGATTCCTGAGCTGTTTCGATTGATTCGAACGTGACAACACAATATATAAATAATTCAAACCGCGTCATGCTAACACTACATGCCTAGGCTCAGCTTTCGTACCTTTTGTTTGTTTTGACACACGAACGTACCGTTAGGGCGTGCGTATTTATTTTACCGCAACTGATGAGGTTATTTTTCGCATATCTATGTTAAAAGTCGAACATTTATGTAATTCCGTTTTCATGAATGGAACGTACTATTTAAAATGGTTTAAACATTTTAACAAGCGCAGTTAAAAATTACTTAAATTTTATCTTCACATGTAAGTTACATTTAACATAAAACGATCAATTTTTTCACCGATATGACTTAAGAACTTTGAGATGAAAGCGTAAAATCCTCATCTTTCAGCAATGCTTTGTGACTACTCTAAAAATCTGGTAGGAGTCGCGTTCTATCAGTTCGACAAAAAATTTTCAAAGCTATAACCGTTAGAAGATTAACATAATGAGGATGCGATTTCACCGATACTAATCGAAGGTAGGTGCGTGTGTTTAAGCGTTTAATATGTCGATAGCGAGTTCTAATAGTGCAGAGCTATTGACCCATTTGCCGTTGCACGAGCGCCCATTGCCAGTCGAATTGCTTATGCATGCGTGTCTCTACCCAGTGTTGCCTTCGTGAACCAACGGACATTATAATCCAAAGACAATCCTCTTTCTTTCTTTTTATAAAAAAGGGAGTGAACTTTATTCAATTTATTATCTGTTATTTGGATTGCACACGTTGTCAATATAGTTAGGTTGTTACACGTGTAAAAATAAGAAAGAAAGAAAATTTTAATTAATTTTTTTCTTTACTTAACGAAATGCAGTGGCGTTAACCGCCTTCTCATTCGTTGTTATCGGATATATTTTATTATGTAACTTGTAAAACGAAAGTGGCAAAGCATTATTTGTTATCGGCCATCTTGTTCAGATATGGGCTGCATTGTTTTTCAACATTGCAAAGGAAAATGATTATGTGCATCGACTATCTCGAGGTTGGTAACAGGAATGCATGAGTTATTTATTTAAATATAGTGATTATGATATCGTCTACAAAGACATAGAAGAGTTGGTATGCAAGTGTTGGATATCCCTACATATTTTAAGGAAGCTTACGTTTGCACTAATTTAACGTTAAACTGGGCAGGGTATAATGACAGATATATTTGTTTCATATTTATAAGGAAATTTGGTTAATAAACGTTGGCATGTTTGAAATTAGGAAAATCCATTTGACGTCTCGCATATAAAATTCTGAAATTAAACCATTTGTATTACCTGAATTGAATTCCTAAGTAATTGGCAATAAAACCTAACAACTGTTAACCCGAGCTGTTGATAATGACACTGTACCTCATTTCCGTAATAATCCAATAACGACATCTTAAACTGGTCGCATTACGTATCATAAAGGTTGTCGTATCTTGTCTATGGTACGACAACTCTAATGTTATAATAACCGCGCAGCATTTATCGATTATCGTGTCAAAGTCATTGGACAACTTTCACCGTGGCGTGGCGGCCAAGTTTCGCCAAGCGGGGGGCTATTGTGCAACAGTTGTCGCTTTTTACATAACGCCCTGTGCAGCCAACCGCGTATCCGTACGGAACTATGACGTTTCATTAGATGGACCAGTATATATGAATACATGGACAGAAAGCATCCGAAACCTTTCATAGTATGGAGATGTTCATAAATGCGAAATTTAAAATACAAAATAAAAATATTGAATTTCGACTATTGTAGCCACATCTATAGATAGAGACAGCTTTTCGTATTTAACAAATGTATTTTGTGAATAAGGTATCAAACTACTTATTGATCTCTGTTGCCAACCTGAAATATAATATCAGAAAGTATCTGATTTTATATTGGGAGTAGATCAGATGCAAAGGTTAAAATATTTCTTAGTTTTATCTAATCTTATCTAAGGCCAGTTCCTTGAATCTGACAGAATACAGAACGTGGCAAGCGATGAACTAGTTTATAAATCGATTGCCTTCAGCGTTTGCAAATGGCGAATAGAATTCCTTGAAACTTGAACGATTTGCCAACATTTTAGATTTAGCTTATAAAGTATGCAAATGGCCAAAAATGGTACAAAATATGGCATAAAGAACTTTCCAAAGTTCTCTTCCACAAGTAATCCTCTATATTCGCAGCAAAATTACTTCCGCATGCTTTGTATCATTGCATTAAATTTTGTGTGGAATGTAAACCGGATTTGAAGTGCTTTGGAGGAACTTGGGAAGAACATAATTAAGGAAGTCTCAACAGTCCTCAAGTGTACTTAATACGTAACTAACATTGGAAAGGTCATCAGGTGTATCAATCTACATCAGTTTTATTTTCCTAAGCACTGTAGTACAAAAGAAGCCCCTACAAATAAATATACGGCATTGGCTGTATGAGGACATAGGTATGCATAATTTTTGCTCATTAGAACCACTTTCATTGTCCCGGGGCCAGCGGCGTGCACCAAATCGCGTAAAAGTGAAAGTATCCATGATGCGATCAGCACGTTCACTCGGCGAATACCATACTCGAAGAAGGCGTCCGATTCCGTTGATACTCCGAAAACTGGGTCGCTTCAAGCGCAAGCGAAAATTTTCAATGAGCGACCATTGTTGCCGTGCTTAGAGCGTTATAAATTTCTCAAGAAATCTCGTGCCGCCAAACCATTTCAATGGAATGCTCAAAAAAATGTTGTGTAACAGAACACGGGCGTTGAAAACGCGAAACGTGATTAGTTATACTTCAATTTTATATAACTGATCAATTCAGTAGGTAACTGTCACGACATTTTAACCATATAATGATAAATTAAAAATCACTCTAAACTATATTAATTAAGAAATCTCGCAATTGTAAATGATATTTATAGTAGCAATATAAAATGCACTATCATTATTTGCTGTTGAAAGACTATCAGAAATCGTGTACGTCGTTAGATGAGGTCAAGGGAAACCTAGAAGCGAGTCCATGTCCAGCCGTATTTAGGCGGCAACACTGACGTTTCTTGAGTGAAACGTCATTGGCGGCCATTTTGAGTGCACGCGCGAATGTATTATGTCAATCACGCAAGCACCGGCGTAGAAGGAAGCCGGAGACGCTACCAATGTCAACCGCTCATTCCACGCGTAACCCAGACCGCGACCCGCTGGCCGATTTTAATTGCATCGCACTTCCTACGGTCAACATTTATATGAGCACATTAAGCTCTGATTTATAACGTTAGAAGCAATTCATGTCTAATGGCACTTTTTATAAACGCACAAACATTTATTCCTCAAAAACATTTAACTGACTACTTATACAAACTAGAAACGCTTGTGTTAATTTACAACTAATAGGTTCATTACCTCAAACAATAAAAGTAGTTTAACATGGAATTAACCTTTACAGAATAAATCCACATTTATTTATTTTTACTAAAATTACAGATAAAGCTAACACTATACACCAAAATCATTCATATCCTTGAACTAGGTAAATTTTTAATCGATATATTTTTTCACACGTAACTTTTCAGCTTTGCACTTGAACAATATTCAATGCAATATTATTATAGCAACACGTGAGTTTTATTTCAATAATAAACGTGCAAAAAAAAACAAAATTTAAAATCAAACATCCGCGTAGTTGGGCAGCGCATTGAAACTTTGTGACACGGAACGCATCTCGCTCCAGTTGCAGCAGCTAGGTCATGACGTCACCACGGACCGCGCGAAGGTCGACCATATCGATCTCGAACACACCCGCCATTCGTTCCGAGGCCTTACATAATCACACATGACGTATGTGCAAATTGCAATACGCATCCCGCCAATTAAAACAAAGATGGCCACGCACTTTGATAAGCGACGTATCGTATCATTTGACAAATTTCGGGCGTTCATTCAGACGTCAAATGATAAAGCCCAAAAAACGATATTTTTAAGTAACTCCTGAATCTCGGTTAATTTTAAAAATCCACCGCCTCGAATACTGAAGTGACATTGACATAGTCACAGATGACGTATGTACTAGTTGCAATGCCCATCCCCCCAATTTAATCTGAAGACACGGACACGTACTTTGATAAATGACGTATTGTGTTATTTGACAAATTTGCAAACAGCGTTCATTCGATGGATGATATTTTTTACTATCTGTTGAATGATAATGCTCCAAAAACCTTTGACCATTTTTAAGTAACATCTGAATCACGTTTCATTTTAAAAACCCGCCTCGAATAGCGATGTGACATTGACATAATCATACATGACGTATGCTTGTACCAACTGCAATACGCATGGCGCAAATCAAAAGTGCAAACATGGACACAAACCTTGATAACGACCGTATCGTCTCATTTAACTAATTTGGCACTCATGTCCATTCACTTGGATGATATCTTTTACTATCTGTTGAATGATAAACCTCCTGCAATTTTAGGCTATTTTGAGAAAACTCCCTAATGACGCATGCATAATTTTAAAATAAATTTCCTTTGCCTCGAATCGAAATTCCGAAGTGACATTTGATAAAGGATAATGCCCCAAAGCGGTACCAAGAATTATTATGCATCAAAATCAAAATTATAAAGTAATTACTTTCATAATTTTTAGGACATTACGCTTTATGGACTTGATTTTAAAACCGGGAATTCAATTTAAAGTATAAAAGTATGAAATTTGCTTTACATACATGAGGTTTACACAATCGGCCATAAAGCCATTACACACACAGTACATTTACAGTATGTATAGTCGTTAAGTAACGTCAAATTATCTACTTCCTATCAAAAATGTCTTTAGAAATTACACTAACTAAATGTTATATTTTTTACCCGCTTTATTAGGTGCTACTTTTATGAGTTGGCAAAGCATAACACCTTTTCACAGCTTTTGCTACACTTCTAGGGCCGCGCTCGCCCGGGGAAGTACCACCGCCCTTTATAAGTCGGCATAAAATAAAGTATGCATGATTTTTGGGGATGCCAGATGGCCATGTCTACCCTTTTTTTCCCCACTTCTTTCCCTTCCAAATCCTTAATCCCGACCCATCCTATCCAATAAACCTATTCTATCCAATTTGCCAGGTTGACAACGCACTCGCGACTCAACGATTCGAGTGTCTATGGGCGACAGTAGCGCTTACCATCAGGTGAACCGTCTGCTCATTTGTCTGCCTTTCAATAAAAAAAATATTATGTCGATATTTTAAATTTAAATTAATTCCCAAATGTTTTCTTCTAGCCTATTGAGCTGAAGAAGAGACTGGAAGAAATAAGACTGCTCGAGTCGCGCAAATCCGCGCGGCTGGCGGACGTCGACACAGACTTCGCCCGTCTGGCGGACATGGCCGGCGATCGTCGTCGTGCCTCTGCCACCATTGAAGTGCCTACACATCACATGGGGTAAGTAAACCTAAAGTTCCCAGGTGTTACAACACCTTATATACAACTCTTGTCGTACTTATGTGTCCTCAGACTGAGGAAGGATTACCGCCTCGCGCAGAGCGTAAAATTAAGTGTGCACTTATCAGGCTATCAGATAGCCATACCATCTTATTTTCTACTTCTTTGCCTTTCTCATCCTACTCTTCTTTTCTATCCAACGTTGGCAATGCACATTGGTGTCCATCACCAACAAGAATAGCGGCGGAAATTAACAAGGAACCGTCTGCTCGCTTGCCAATCAAATTTACAAAATCTTTCAGCCTATTTATGGCCGAGAAATGTACAGTGTTAACTCTATACAAAAGACGTCATAAAGGGACTGTACATTTTATGGTGTTATAGAGAGTAGTCGTTAAACGAAAAGAGTAACATTGTATGGAAGGCAAGCTTAACCATCAAAGCCATGTGATGTCGACGCTTTAGGGGCTTTGTCGTTAAATCGTTGCATGGAGTCGACACTGAGTCTCCCTTCATTAGTCACACACCTTGAGGTCTACCATTGAGTCGGCCGTTTTTGGACACGTGTCAATCGACGCCTGACATTTGTACACGATGCATGTGACAAGGCCTACCAACTGTCAAGTCAAAACCTCGGGGTTGATTAAGTGAATAGTATGCAGTAGAGTGAATGAAAAAATAAAGAAACTAAATAACAAAGTTAGTACATAGAAAACTAATTAAACAGTTAATATTGGACATTAATCCGTCGACATTATAACTTTCTCGCAACAAATTCATTTAAATACTAAGTCTCTGAACGAACTTACCATATCAAATTAATAATAACAAAGTAATTACCTTAAAAATACTACCAAGTTTATTTCCTGAGAATTTTTTCATTTAAAAAGTATAAAGAAACAAAAACTTTTTTTTAAGCTGAAGCCTCAGTAGCTATTTACAAATAATATTTGCGGAAGTTTTTAACATTTTTTTAATTTCGTATAGACGATCCAATTTCCAAAATATTAAATTTACCTTTACAAAGGTAATGTTTTGCCATTGCTCAGTTTGTGTATTACATAATAACCCTTCCACAGAGATCGAGCTCTTAGCTACCGATATACCATGCGACAACCTAATATCAAGTTGGGTCCTAATTATATGTTTTGTATGTATATGTGTTTACCTTTTTTTAAGACTTGTAAGGCAAACGACAGATTTCTCACCTGATGTTAAGCAATCCCGTTGCCCATAAATTCCCGCAACTAGAATAGGCAAATAGAATAGGTTTAATGGATAGGATGGGTCGGGATTAAGAATTTGGGGAGGAAAAAAGTGGGAAAAGAAAAGACTAGATATTCGGCATCCTCAAAAGTCATGGATATTTTATGCCGACTTTATAATGGGCGGTGGTACTTCCCCTGGGGAACGCGGCCATCGAAATGCAGCATAGGCCGTGAAAAGATGTTATGCCCTGCCTGCAAATTTACTTCTTAAACTGCGTATTATTACATACCTTTGTGTTGAAAAAAGTGTGACAGCGGTCGTATGGTTTCTATCTCTCCGCCAGAAATTTAAATCATAATTCTTTGTCACGCCCACTAGTTTTGACGATTATTTATAAATTGAAGCCAAAATTAACTAATAGCAGCAGCTCTTGTGCTTTTTTCGCAATAACTTCCGTTTAGACGATACTTTCGGGCAACCGTACTCGGAAGATTTTGAAAGGACTTTAATCGGACCATTTGGGAAAGTCCACGTACGTCCGGCGGTGCCTTTCACAACGCTTTATTACGACCGTCGTCCAGATACCGCGAAAGTTTTTCATCACGATGACGCTCGAAAAATTCAAAGCCACAAAATCCACGCGGCTTTCTCGTGACGTCTTTTGGATAACTTGTTATTGTTATAAACAGGTTTTGCTAAGACTTATTCCAAATTTCGATCGACCAAATACAGATTTACAGTACCGATTAAGCTTTACTAATATCGGCTTTGTACAGTCTAGCTTACCCTAGAAATTATCTTATGAATCGAAAGATACATAATATGACTAATATATACGTTCAAATATAGCGTACAGTCGAACGCAGTCGTCACGATTAGATACAGTTGATATTTAAACAAGCTCAAGCGATTTAATTGTTACATAGAGATTTTAGCAGACCTAATATTACCGTGTACAGTCAAACATGGTATTTAAGGGCCTAAAGCTAATAAATAACTTCAATTACAGGCCGTGTACAGTCGATAGCAATAGTGGGACTGATTGAAGCACGTTCAAATGTATATTCGAGCACAGTCGCGGTGGTTTATGACACAAATCTAAGTTAACCAGATCGAATATAAGCCTCGTACAGTCGAACGAAGTGGTGGAATTCAGTTACATAAAATCCAGTTAACAAGTTCAAATATAGGCCACGTACAATAATATGCAGTAGCGCAACAGTTACAAAGCCGATGTAAGGCAGTATGAATATAGATCGCATTCAACGTAACCCCTGTACAGTCAAACATAGTCAGCCGATAGTTATGTAGAGCCAAGTTGAGCGTATCGCGATGGAAGTAACATATTGTTACCTAGGGACAGATCCGGATTTACACTAGGCGCACTCCGGGCTAGTGCCCAGGGCGGCAAATTTTCAGTGGCAATTTTTTTTTAAATACAATGACGTGGATCATTAGAGTAATAAAGATGTTCAATTCTCAGGTTTGCATCATTTAATATTAAGTGCGTTTAAAAATGTAATAATGCATAAATAATATTTTTATAATAACATTATTATTTTTAATGTAATCGTGGACGATCTAGGCAAGCAATTTTTTAACACACAGATACTACCGAAAATGCCGCCCATATTTTATGCCCAGGGGCGGCACTAAGGCTAATTTCGGCCCTGTCTAGAGACTAGTTAAGATGAACTTCATATAAGAATATAGGCCGCGTACAATCAGATGAATAAAGCCATCTTCCATATACATACAGATATTGAGACAGGTTTAGTATTCCGTATATTTATCGTACCGAGTCGAAGAAGAGATATAGATAATGTACAGTCAAGTGCAGAGGCAGGAGGCTGACTTGAGGAAGTTTAAATATGAGTTACAATAGTCGTACGACAGTCAGTTACAGCCAAGTTAAGAGTTTCGAAAATAGATCGTACAGTCAAGTACAATCGTAAACTACGATTGGAATGTAAAAATGGGCCACGTATTGTACGATAATTAGTGAAGTTAGCGTTTTCAATATCAGTCGTTTATTCGAGCAGCCATGGGTGCATAGAATGACAGTTAAAGTCGAGCGTTTCGAATATAGGCCGCACAAGTACAGTCGCTAACATAAGTTAAAAAGGCACACATATAACCGATTTAAGGAAGTCTGAAAATAGGTCGCGACAGTATTACGACAGTTAGATCGAGTCAAGTTAAACATTCGAATATAAGCCGTATAGCTAGAGAAGAAGAAGTCCAATATAGGTTATATACATTCGAGTGCAGTCGCAAACGGTAGGATCGATTTAGGGCAGTCTGGATATAGACCACAAATACCTAGCATGACAGTTGGAGCGAACTTAATGTTAACTGATTTAAGGCAGTCTGGATATATGGCCTATACCTAGACTGCGTTAAATTGGTTCTATATAGCTAGTATAAGAGTCAGAGCAAACATAGGCGTTCGTTAGATAGGCCGTAGAATCGAGCAGTGACATAGTAAGACAGTCGTGTACAGTCGAATTCATTCGCAAACGGTCCCTAGCCACATAGAGCCGATTTAAGGCAGCCTGCATGTATGGCCTATATCTTAATGGCGTTAAATTGGTTCTATGTGTGTGTATAGCTAGTATGAGAGTCGGAGCGAAGTTAACCGTTTGTTTTATAGGCCGTAGTCGAGCAGTCGCGCGGGCGGGTCGTTGCGAAATCGGCACCGAGAGTTAGAAACTGGATGGTGTTGCCGTACGGGCGTGTCCTTGTCACACTTGCCTACATTCGACCGCCCGGGCCCCGCTCCCCAGCCGCTGACAATGCAACGCTGTGAGAGCGATTAGAAAATTCCAATGGATACCACTCGCATATTTATTACGGCACTCGATTTGTGTACGGAGAATTTGTATATGCAATAGGTGTGACTTAGCCATTTGTTGCCTATTTCAAATAGTAAGAAAAAATAACAATTTGAAATTTAAGGATTTGTCTTAGGCTTTTCCAGGTGAAAGAGCATGACATCTTTTCACGGCTTTTGCTGCACTTCAACAGCCGTGCTAGTTCGGGGAAGTACCACGGCCCTTTATAAAGTCGGCATAAAATAAAGTATGCATGACTTGGGTATGCCGGATGGCCATGTATTCCCTTTTCTTTTCCCACTCCTTTTCCCTTCAAATCCTTCATCCCGACCATGGGGTCGCTATCCAATAAAACAATTTCCAATATTGACAACGCACTCGCGAGTCTCCGGATGTTGCGTGTGTCTATGGGCGATGAGATCATTTACCATCAGAAGAACGGTCTGCCCTTTCGTCTTCCATTCTATAAAAAACGCATTTGTTTCCCATTTTTAATAATACCATAATTAAAAGTACAATTTTTCATTTCCACGAGGACAAAGATTTTATTCAGTGTTCTTACATCCGAAGGTATGGCGTCCATGATAGGTGGGCTGAAAGAATGATTTACAGTTGTAAAGCAATATCCCTATAATTTTTCTTTATTTATAAATCAATTACCATGTTAAAATTGCAAACAAAAGAGAATAAAAAATTTATATACATAAATAAATGACTGTACCATGTACGTTTGGTACTTATTCGACTTCTGATTACGAATGCTGAACTTGGAAGGCAATTTAAATCTGGTACCTTTATCTAAATAAAATAATTGTTGATCGACCACTATTACATTGGAGCCGGAACAAATGACATTAGCTTAGCGACGTGCCACCCGCCGCTGGGGTTTCACTTTTCATCACGACACCAGTGAGAGGGGAGACCTCTGGCTCTCGCTCCGAATTTCACAACCGTTGCCGAAATAAATACTCGGCTGTCATTTCACAGATAAAAAATAGTCCATTAACTGTCAGGGCGATCAGTAAAGTCTAATTTATCTGTTTATTATCGAAGAAACTAAAATAAGCAGTTAAAAGGTTAATTGTAACCCATGTACGACATTAGTTAGTCAGGTCTCGATTAGTGTACAAGAATTTGTAAAGTGAATTAATTTAATCACGTCTCCTTATGTATTGTACGTACATAAGTTTTAAAAAGTCATAACTTTTACTTAGAATTAAATAACTTTTGACTAGTCTACATTTTTACATTACATTATAAATCATTTAAAATTGACTACACGATTTTGTTAACCTTTGTAATTGTTCTATAATAACATAGGGACAAGACTATTAATTGGCAGAAACTATAGTTAAGGAAGTTTTAATGATATTACATATTTATAACACATTATATTTAAAACGTGGCCAGCGCTGGCCAATGTTGTAACTTGATTACAATAACAGGTTTACTTCAGGTGATAAGACGTCGAGAATGTAAAATATCGGTAGGCCGTATTGAAATAAAATCTATTTCGAATTGCAAAGCTTATGATAGTGTAAGCGACTCTGCTATTACTACACCATTTGTCTTGTATTTGATATTCGAATACGCCTATAAACATGTAAAACTAAATTAGTTCAGTTGTAGGAAACCTTATAAAACTCTCTGGTACTTATCAAAAGAACTCCAAATCACAATTGAATCAAATTTCGCAAGCACGAAACTAAGCTGGCTCAAAGTGAAAGTTTGCAAAAGTTCTTTTATTATTTTTTTCACGTTCTCTGTACCGCTCCAAATAATACGTGCTCAATTTATATAACATAAATTTACTTTAAATACCATTAAGTTGCACAAATTAAAGGCTTACGTCGAAAATACGTTAGTTTTTTATAAATTAAAATAACATATTTTTGTGTACACTTATAAGAATCTTATTTATTTAAGAATTAAAAGCTTTACAGCATTTCAGATTTATTTATTACTAAGCCGCCACTACCTTGAAAATACATTATAATAATTAACGAAAACTGATGACGTTCGCCAGTATAAAACAACGAATCAACGAAATTCAAAGATGGCGTCGCGTTCGCTTGGTACTTGGCGCGGCCGCCATGACACAGTGACCTACTTTGTAAATGGAACGACATGCCTACTAGAAAAGTGCCGCATGCAGCGCCGGCCACGAATACCGTATCAAACTGACAAAATATATCAAAGCCGTTATTGTTCGCGTATGTGCGTACACGTGTAGAAATGATGTAAGTAAAGTCTTGCACTTAAACGGTAACTATTTTACTATCGTAGCGATTCATTTATTGTTTCCAATCTGGCATACAACAGCGTCCTCGTGCAGGTAGCTTAGTCGGCCAGTAGGACGGCAACACTACCCGCATTTTGATGTCGCAAGACTGCACCGCGTAACTACCTAGCTCTTATTCTATTCAAATACGCAGCATATACCAAAAAATAAAAAAAAAAATTAAAATTACAAACTAACAATGGTATCTATAAATATAATAGATGGAATACGTTTTAACACAAGTTATAAATCGTAAGAGCGAGAACAATCATATCAAGGACGAAATAATAATTAATATGCTGCTTGGTTATTACGGCCGTACAAAAATTTCGATGCGGAGTTTTTGAGACAAAATATTTAGCCTGCGTTTGCGCAACTCGCAGAGAATGCCATCGTTGGTGGGGAGGCACTTTCACGTTGGTACACGTTTGCTTTCGTTGGTGCCGCGACGGAAAAAGGCCCGTTATCTCATTTGGCAGGTGCCGGAATGCCGCCGCCGTTTAGAGAAAGTGTTACAAAAATGAACGTCTTTTAATGTTATGCAAAGGTGTTGTGAATTACGTTGATGGAATACGCCGTGCAAGTCGATGCGTGTGATTTCACGTACTTACTCAAGTGCTCTTCGACTTTTTGGACGGTTGGGTGCTCCGCTTTAAAAATATAAACCTACAACGTCTAAAGATATTTAACTTTCAAATAAATTTTGCTACACGCATCGGAGAGTCTCACATCTCCCCGTAACAGCCTCACGTATCAAACAAAATGTATTAGCAACCCGCTATTCCGGTACCACAACCACACCACCAATTTATTTCAAATGCATTACTGATTCTTATCAATTTTTAGCATTGTATTCTGTTTTCACATCAACAACAGCATTAGAAACAGTATAAGATTAGCAAATCCCATTCACATAAACAGAATATATGAAATATTGAAAAACGACTCTATCTATTTTGTGCAAATATATCTGTCAGTGTTTTTACTTCGAATCAATTAAGAAAACCTTTTTATTTAGCATTTTTTAAATAAGATGGCACGCTCTTGCAGAAAAAACACACATTACCATATATACATACATATATACAAATCCTGATAATAAATTATGTGTGTCAATTTTTAGCCACCAGTTTTTGTGTGATTGAGTAACGAATATCCGAATATACAGACTTATATTAGTACACATTTTTTTAATATAGATGAAGTTTGTAGAACTCTTTTTAAAAATATTTCATAGCATGTGCATATATTATACATGGATATGTAGTGGCTACAGAATATATAACTATAATTTTATAGCCACTACATACACACGTATAGTATCATAAATTATAGTACGGAATTCTTGGAAATCGGTCATTAGCAGTTGTCGTATACGGATTTTCAGTTGACTTCCAGTCGACCTACCCGCATACAGGTTATTCCACCGATTCGACGAACAAAAACATTTTGGGCTAATTATTGTACTACCTTGACTTCAGAAAATGATTCATCAATACTCTACAATCGACAGGTTTTTGTATTGTTTTTCGTGCATAGAATAGGTTATTTAAATCTTTAATTTAAAGCGCTGTGCTTCTTAACAAGTGATTGTTTATTGACAGATATTATCTGGAGCTTCCTCATTCCTTACATCCTTTTGTTTAGTCCTATTTAAATGTACACTTTACCATGGTTTCTCATCATCCTTAAAATCATGTCTATTTTTTTAAAATATTAGGAACTTTGTCCATAAAGTAACATTTCAAAAAATTTTTGACTACCTTTCTTCCGAATTCTTTAGTTGACATCTTCCGACGAATCTATAAAAGCAACCGGGCACACAAAAAAAAAGCAAATATAAAAATAAAACGATGATTACAAATATTTAACGAAATTAATATATAGTGCTCCATTTAATAATAAAACTACACGATCTTTAAATTTCTAACATGGATGTCGTTAGGTCTAATTGCTGCGTGATTGTGCTCTGACTGAAACGTCATCAGGCCATGACAAGAACTAATACCTTACCACTGAAATGTCACGGGAAGGTCACCTTAACATAGTGCTTTGTCTGCACGTCATTTGTACGAATACTCTAATGCACTGTCATTTGTCAACGGGAAATCGTGTTACATTATGCCGAACGTCAATCTTCTCATCTCCATTTTTTAACGTGTAAACACATGTTCAATTTAACATACTTATTTTCTATTAGATATTCTTGAGCATTGTTTTTATCTACTTACGTGCAGCTGATGTATGAAGTGTTTAATTTACAACTAGGACCACAACCTCTTAAGGGACCTTATTATAAGTATACATACTTAAAAAAAGATACCCATATTTAAACAGAAAAAATGCTTTTGAGGAAGGCTGCGGTCCATATTCAAAATTTTACTTATGACAAATGCAATTATTACTTCCTCTCAAATGAACAAAACGACAATTACTTCTTATAAATAAATGTAGTTTGTTACTATCATAGATAGGCTGTAAGAATTTTTTTTAAGACGAAATTCTGCCATTTTTTATATTGGTTTACAAACCTACAATTTGTTTAATATTTATATTGTATTAGTGGACAGACACCCATCAAACGTAGTAGTGATTTACTTTCAAGAATCAGATGTCCAGTCCAAGGTTACGATGGACCTAAAACAGCGAGCGAATGACACATGCGGGTCAGTTCATACGTCGCCGCCTGAAAATGAATCGACGATAAGTCATTGTGAGCGTCACCGCGTCCTCATTTCATGCATTGTTTGCCGTCTTTGAAGTTTCACTTGCATATTTTCTGTTTTAGCCATTTCGATGTAGGTACTTTTCCTTTCAAGGAGTTGCAAACGTCTACTTGGTACATTTACCTATTTTACTTATAAACCCTTTTCAATAAAATTTGAAAGCATTATAATTGCTTTTGACATCGAAATCAGTAATTCGAAACATTATTTATAATGTACATAATTATCGCATAATTTTTGTTTTAATCATATAATATTTAAGCTCGTACGACAATTGTCTTTTTATTCATAAATTTTTGAGTACTTATTGAATCTTTACAATTTTTTTAGTTTTTTCGTCTTCTTTCATTGACTAGATGAAAGAAAAGGAATGACTAATGCCATTAAGACTTTCCCAGGACGTACGATAAATGAAACGTCTTGAAATTTCAGTATACCCGTCGTTTTATACAAAAAAAAAGCAGAAAAAATATTCATGTTACCTGTTACTTTTTGCCAACGCCAAGATGGCAACACAAAGGCTCAATCTAATTGGTATTGTGCCCGCGGGCGAATATTGCGCGCGAAACGCTCCGCCAAATGGACGCGGGCAACGGCAGCGCGGCGATCGAGCTGCGATGACCTCATCGGCGGCAGTGAACGCGCGGCCAGGCACCGCACTAGCTCGATCGCACTTTTTTATACGCAGGCCGTGTAAAAAATATGTCCCGACCTACATCAACCGCTCGTGCCGGTCAAATACGTCAAGTTTGAGCTGCGTGAGACCTAGAATTTTGGCATACGCTCGCCTGATTCATAATCTGTCATAAAGGAACTTCGCCGTCACGAATTCAATAGAGAATATATTTTTAATTGCTTTTGCATTTGCTTTTGTTATTCTTATTGGAAAAACAAGCTCTGCATTGTAAAAGGTTTCGCAACCATAATGCCCACGGATACAAAGCGCAACGAAACTCCCAACTACGAATGAGTCAAATAATAAATCCGTATTTATAGAACCCACTATTTAAGCGGTGTAACAGTTCATGACACAAGCATGCCATTGCGCAATTCGTTCAAACAAGGTCTTTGCTTATTTGTAACTGCGACTACTAAAATCAGATTTATTACCAAAACAGTGTTAAGCTATCGTCATTGCAAAAAGTAATAAACTAAAGACATGTCTGAAGATAAACAGGTCTTAACACTTCTTTTTATCAGAAAAATTTATTTTATTTACATAATATTTATACACAATGCAACAACAATGTTCATGTACTGCTCGTGTTAACTATTATAATTATGTAAATTTATCCGCTCACGAGATTTATGCGACCCGTACGAAGTATTATCAAATAATGCTATTAGACAGTTACGCGTTACATCATACACTTGCATACGAACGTACACGATGTCAGACGTAAAGGAATGAAAATGTATTTACACTATCAACACCAGGCTCTAAACAATGTCGCTATCAGTCGGCAACAAGAAGCAAGGTCGTCCCCAATGTTACGCGTACTACGAGTTCGAATGCGCTGTGTACACAGCCGGCCGAATATATCAAAGATTACGTGCGTACGAAGTTTTTCAAGCAATCGGCCCGTAACGATGAATCAGTACGTCGCAAGAATCCCGACGATCGGAAACGCTCTGCCAAGAATTCACCCGACTCACAGCACCCGAGGGAACGGCTAATAATAATCGCATAATATTTATTACGTCAACACATAAAAACAAAATAGATTCGACTCCCACATCGAGGTGTCTCCGTCAGATGTACTCCGCGATAACATTTCGGCAGCTACGTTTTACGGCACGTTTATGCCATGTTTACAATTCAAAACAAAACAATTTGCCTTTTTAATTAATTCCGTGTAGAATTATGCAACTGGCAATAATGCTTTACGCCACTTCCGGCTCTATTCGCTTTGTTACTCATAGATGCAATCGGACATTAGCGCGCTATGCACAAAGCTGCGCAGTGGAATCGCTTGGCCGTGTCACTGCGTACTGTAAAAGGTAGATAAACTCGGGTAGTTGATTAACCTTGCATTACCTTTCTATTTTAGAGCGTTCCACTGCGCGCCCGATATTGTGATGGTAATGACCCGCAATCATGTGTTTCGGGCCGAGCGACCCCGTGCCTTTGGAGGTCGCGGGCGCGCGGGGTGAACACACCTTGTCTCTGCCTGTGCCTCGTTCGATCGCTTCAGCTTCACTTTTTTATCAACGACGCAATAATACCCGTTTACCTTTACAAAAACACAACGCTTTTGTTTCACAAACAGGTTCTGCAGCAATCTCGTGCTTCACGGCTAAGCGGAAATTAATAAGTTCGATAAAGTTTTAATTGTTCGAGTGTGCGAAGCTGAAACAGAATTGTTTGCAGAAAATACAATATGATGGTATATAAAATAAGGTTGCAAAAATAAGTAAGGCTGGGATGGTTATTCGCCCGGCTGGCAGCCGAGGCGAGTCAATGAACGTACGCGGTGCGACGCGATACATAACAGAGGCCTTTGCCTTCGAACTTAGAAGCCCTCTGTACCATTAACCTCCCGGTCCTTCACTCAGCCTCTCAAATATATTAAACTAGTGATATAGTTTTTAGAAACTTTTTTTTGTTATCGCATTATCTATGCCATAGATAAGATCAGAAAATTCATAAAAAAAGCCATAATAGCATTCTTTCGGGAACTTTTTTATGGAAAATTTTCAAAAAATAAACAAAAAAACAGATAAGGATTTTTTTTTAAATCGGTTTATAAATAACGGAGATACGAGCGAACATACATATAAAAATAGAAACATCTGAACCGAGAACCTCCTCCTTTTTTTAAAGTCGATTAAAAACGTTAACAGCCATTATATTCTCAAATGCAGACGCAGGCCGATGCCTATACTTCTCTAATGTCAACAACAAACAGGAAAGTTGACGTCACTCGCTCTGTTCGTTAAATACGACAACACAGTGTGTTTAAACAAAAAAAAAACAATTCCAACGCTACTGTATTGATTATCTGTGGCAAACGTCACGAAAGCCATTTGCATACACAACTGCTCGCCTCTGAATAGCCCCGCGTCACATCCGAATAACATAATTTGGTCAAACACACGGATTACGAACAAAAACAACTGACGTTCACGTTTACACTCCCGTTGTATTCGTTACCATAATTTTTTAAACATTTGTATTAAAATTTATCATCGATTTAAGTTTTGTTCAGGTTGTACAACTTGGTTGTGACTTAAAAAATAAAGCCCAATTCTCATTTTTTTTTTACATTAGGAGTGAAACATGTGGCCAGTGTGCAGTGATGAATTTAAAAAGAATTGAATAACTTTATATCCAAGTTAAAGTCTAAAGCCAATCGCCTTCAAAGCCGGTTTTAAAATATTCTTATTTTTTTTATTTTAGTTATTTTACTACGTATAAGCCTTTCCGTGCCAAGATACCTCTTATTTGCTTAAAAATCATACAACAAATTTTTCTTCTTGATTCTCCAGTAGCGGTAACCTGGACAACAGTCAGATTGTAAATGTCATCAGACCCGGTCAAGCAATATTGTGGACGTAAAACTCAAAGCGTTACTAAATTTGCTAATATAATGTGATTTCGGGGTGAAAATGCCTAAGGACTCTGGTTATAAATCTTGTTACCCGAAATCCCAGTCAAAGATGAACGACCTCCTTCTGGCATAGGTCGGGGTGACCGCCCAGGTGCTTGAACGATCCCAGTCTGTTCTTACAATTAAATGTCTAGAGCATCCTTTCATGATTACGTCATCATTTTAAATTTAAAAGGTTTACATGTGTTCTAAATGCAATTTGTGCTATTTTTTTAATATTATGTTGAGATACGTAAAGAAACTTTTTTGTTTTACCTTGCATTAATAATAAAAATATTTAAATAAAGTTTTTTGACTGAATTGTGTATATATTCATACAAATAAATCGATAACAAATGCAAATACAATTTATTTAAAATATTTTGTACATATTAATATAATGGCAAAATCGATTTTCTATATTCTATTGTGGGTTTTATTCGTGAAAATATATGCAATACTTTCGAAATTGTATATCAAATCCTTTACGACTATTCCAAAAATTCGAGAACCCTGAACTATTTACACAAATTAACTAATAGCCAAAACATTTAGGTGTCAATTTTAAGAAGGATTTAGATCAGTTTGGATTTTCAACATTATGAAAATTTATTTATTTATGACATACTTTTGTATTTTTTTATTTTATAAAAATATAAAACTTTCGTTATAACTTCACTAATCCGTTGAGGATAAAGTATTAAAATCATTAAACTTACTGCAGTTTTAGAATTTGTTTTTGAATAAATATTCTGCACATATTTTCAGTTTTCACAGGATCGTTGTTATATAATTTCCTTCCTTTTTTTTTTTTAATTGGAAAGGAAGACAAACAAGCAGACGGTTCACCTGATGGTAAGTGATCGAGTGCGTTGTCAATCTGGGAAATCGGATACAATTGGTTTATTGGATAGGGTGATTAAGGATTGGGAGAGGATAGGAGTGGGAAAAGAAAAGGGTAGACATGGCCATCCGGCATCCCCAAAAGTAATGCATACTTTATTTT
>JAOCPS010000023.1:1437377-1458411 GCA_025505425.1 Graphium colonna | reverse complement strand
CCGCAGAGCACACGGTAAGTCAGCACTTAAAATTGCAATTAGAAAATTAACAATTACATTGCCGCCGGCACCGGGGATCGAACTCAGGTTCGCCTCGAGTAAACGGAATTGAAGTCAAGCGCCCGGACACTGAGCTACCACGGCTCTTTTCTTAAATATAGCTTATAGCAAATCTATTACCGCATAATTACAAAACGTGGTCTTACGTCAGTACCGGGATTAAACTACATTATAAACTTGATTAATGCCAATATTTTCATCATAAGACTATCCTCCTTCTCCTAGCCTTTTTCCCAAGTTACTTTGGGGTCGGCTTCTAATCCACCCAAATATTACCTGAATTTCAATTTTTACGCAGAGCGACTGGCATCCGACCTCCTGAACCCAAAGGTACATACTGAATTCGTAGGAAATTTCGTTTTGTCATAAGACTATATATAGTACTAAAAATAATTCCAGAATAATAGAGAAACCTAGTTTTGGTATTAAAAATAATTTAGCATTTGGTTTAGGATGTTCTTAGTACGGTACTTTCGTTAGTCCACGTTTTGTAATAAAAGGTTTACAGTAGTTCGAGTTTTTTATAATTTTGAAACATCTTGAAATTGTGGAAAGTGTTAAGGTTTTTGTGTTAAATCTACGTAACGTTGATAACGTCTAGACAGCAGTCTAGACACCGTCTAGACAGGTATTCGGTGTAACTTTGCTGCCATATTATGAGCTCCGACAAAATGGGATCCACTTATTTGGTAACAGAAGCATCGAGAACATTCCTAGCAACGTTTAAAATTCTCCCTTCATTGTAATTCAATTTCACCGAATTAGTGACGTGTCTGGGATGGACTAGTGCTCTTTATTGAGGTTAGCATGCCCGTAGAGACGGGGGCTCAGAAATATTACTATATTCAATTATTATTTTTTGGTATATTTATGTATTCATACAAATAAAACGGAAATTAATGCAAATACAATTTATTAAAAATATTTTGTTCAAATTATTATAAATGCAAAAACCGTTTTGTATGTTCTATTGTAGGTTTTATTTGTGAAAACATATGCAACATTTTCGAACTTCTATATCAAAATCCTTCATAACTATTTTGATTTTCAATGTTATGATAATTGATTTATTTATGATATACTTTTGTATCTTTTGCGCCTTCATAGTCTATCGGTATGGGTTGCTTTATAAATCGGGGGTCGTGGGTTCGGACCCCGCGGGGACACTATAAGTTGTTGTTTATTGGTTGGGTTACAAACACGGGTTGATCACCCGATGTCTGGGATGGACTACTGTTCTTTATTGAGGTTTGCATGCCCGTAGAGACGGGAACTGATAAATATTACTATATTCAAATAGTATTTTTTATTGATATGACAATAGAGGCCAGAATTTTCTTACTGGCCGTTTCCTACGATTGTGCTTAAAAAATAAAGCTGTCTAATTATTTTTTATCTATATAAGTGTGATTCTATGCGGAACAGATTATGTAATGGAGCTACTACAATCGTATAGACGTCAATAATCGTAAACTACGAAACATCTTCGAGGCGAGCGCGAGCGCATGCACGCCGAGAAAATAGCTGTTCTTGTGAGTGAAAGTGGCAAACCATAGCTCGTGTCGTAATTTATGACTTTTAAATTTACATGCGCTTGGCCTACACACTATTTACCGCGAATAGGATGTAGATAATATAAGAATGATAACATTGTTTTTTTTTTAAATACAGAACACGTGTAAGAGAAAAACTGTAATAATTAATCTTTTTATTCATTAATCAGGCATTTTAAGTCAAAATGTTTTAAAACCACTTGATGGACATATCAGTCGAATTAAATAAAAATCACAATATTATCCGTATAAAAAACTGGTAAAACAAATATTGCCTAAAAATGCACATTAACCTTCAGCATTTTTATTGATAAAATAATTAAGTCATTTAAATTAATATGTTAAGATTAATACTCCATTAAAAAAATAATAAGTTTATACAACAACCTTATGAATGTAAATAGGTATATATAATATTTTAGATGTTTACATAGTGTACAATTTTAGTTTAACAGATAATATATTTTGTCGCATGTGTGCACACACACACACGCACACGCACGCCCACACACACGCGCGCGCGCGCACTCGCTAGCGCATGCACACACGCACACACACACACACACACACACACACACACACACATTATATATTAATATTAAATAATTATATAGTTGGTCAAAAGTGTCAAGTGTGTTCTAGTGATAATATTTTGATTCAGGCGCATGGGGAGGCCGTTCTTCGGTGTCGCCAGGGGCAAGCAGCAGCTCAGGGTCGTCTTGGCGCTCAGGGACTCCGTCACCACCGCCCGTCTCTTCCTCGTTCAGCGATGAAGGCATCGCTATGGACTACGAGGACTTGCATCCGCGCAAGAAGAGGGTAAGTCAAATGCTTTTTTTATATAGGAAGGAAGACAAGTAGGGAGGACGGTTCACTTGATGGTAAGCGATCCCGTCGCTGGACACACGCGACATCCGGAGAGTAACAAGTGCGTTGTCAACCTGAGATATTGGATAGGATGGGGTCGAGATTAAGGATTTGGAGGGGAAAGAGTGGAAAAAGAAAAGGGTAGACATGGCCATCCGGCAACCCCAAAGTCACGCATACTTTATTTTATGCTGACTTTGTAAAGGGCCGTGGTACTTGTCCGGGCGAGCGGGACCTTAGAAATGCAGCAAAAGCTGTAAAAGGATGTTATACACCACCTCTGAAATGATATTACGATATTTGTCTATGTGGAACGAAGCTGAGCTTCCATTATCTACTTGTATTATAAAGAGCTTCATCAAGACAATTCGATTCCGTGCAAAAAAAACTCTGTGCATATAGAGTCATATATGAGGACATGTTTACGCGTGTTTTAAAATAGGTGAAGACTGTAACTAAAGGCGATCATGATACAGCATACCATTATCGTAACCAAGATGATTTTCAAAATGCTGAATTTGACAAATGAGTTCCCAAACTCTTGTTCAAATCATCACTCGAACACATCGACCTTCGTTGGACTTAGGATACTTCGCACAAGCACGCGTATATTCAAACACAAATGAAGAAGTACGTCAAACGTATAAATCCATTTTCATCGAAGATTAAAAATACTTAATTTGGTAGAGTCAGGCCAATTTAATTCAGGTGTGTCAGATAATATCTGCTAAAGCATCAAATTTCTTTCAACCTTAATAGAACATGCGGGCATTTCATACAAAAATCTCCTAATATCTTTTTTAACCAATTTCCAATCAATACAACTAACGGTTAATAAGGAGCAAAAGAAGTCCGAGCCACGTGCTAACGCAGTTATTACGCAAGCCACTCGAGGCTCCCCGCTCACTTGCCCAGAATTACATTTAACAATGCGCCTAGAATAACAACTTCCCGACGGAGTTAGTTTCCTACGCTCCTATAGCGCGTGCATCTATAACGATGCAGAAAATTACACGGTGCCCTGCTCACTGCAACGCAACAGATACAGCAAACGATTTTATTTTTTTTTATGAAACAAAAAGCGGTCAAATACACATGCCAGCATCTAAAGAAACAACAACGATTAACAGATTCGCCATTTATTCGAATCGATTCTAAGCGTAATATAAAATATAAAACTTTTTGTTTCTTTTGGAACGAAGGTCCTTATGAGGCGTTAGGAGGGCCTAAGCTGACAAAAAACGTCCGTAACGTAAGATTTATCGTATCTATAGTCCATGTATGATGGCTATATAGTGTCTAATGTATAGTCTACTGGGGATGACTGATGAATAAAAATAATAACAAAAATGTGAAATGTGTGACATTTCTTTTATCAATATTACCAGTCTATGTCCGATTATCCAAGATATCGATTATCCGAATCGACCCCGGTCCCAATTGATTCGGATAATCGGTGTTCTACTGTACTTGAGATGAGACGTAGGAAACTTCGAATGGAATTCAATGGAAACTCCACGATGGAGCCACGGAATACAGAGTAGTGACAATGTTACTTTTCCGAGGTCCGTATGCAGTTCGAGTGTTATCTGTGCTAAACACGTCACGTCACGTTGCTACTTAGTCGTACGTGCGCGAACTACCGACACTGGCCACAAGCGAAACCGGCCACGGGCTAACGGAAACACGCTCGCATTTTAACGGTTGATTTATCATCACTCTGTTACTTTGACGGTGTTTATATTCAAAAGCTAAATAGAATATAACGTCTATGAAGCGCTAAATACTTTGTATATTTATTAAACGCTTAATATTTTAAATATTCTGATACTTGAGACAATACCAAGAGGCTCTCAACTGTAGAACTCGTGGAGAATGAGGAATAGTTTTCTTTTTCAGACAGAGAATTTAATAGATCAACCAAGTTGCCGCGTGAGAGATCACAAAGTTTACTTATTCTCTTAACTACTTGAATTACCAAATGTACCACATATTATGCATGCAGTGTAAACTCCATGTAAGGTCACTCGATTTAACGACAAACTCCCTGAAGCGTCGACATCACACGGTTTTGATTGGTTTAGCTTGCCATCCATACAATGATACACTCTTTCCATTTGACGACAACTCTCTATGACGCCGTAAAATGTACAGTCCCTTTCCCTTATGTAGAGTTTACACTGTATATCTGTTTTACGATAACCCTTACTGTTTTATGGATGGATTTCTGAATATATGTCAAACTATTCGTACATATAATTGCTGATATATTCATACAATAAAACTTAAACTTTCACGGTTTAGAAGAACAGAACTGGCTCCTCAAACATGTTCAGCGCATAAGCGGCGGTCCCAATTAGACCGTGACACGAACCGTGCTCGCTTTCGGATCATAGAGCTCGCAAACGCGCGTTCAGAATTAATTATTTATTACACATAGAGGTAAAAGGTGTGACGTCACGCCTTTCAATGGTTTCTTCTAAGCGTAAATCGACACAATGAATTAGCCGCATTGTGCCAAGTAATTAATGTTTTGCTTCATTTATTATTCACTTGTAACTTAACAATAGGTTAGCTAATACTATTGGAAATAAATTTTCGTTGCAATATTACTTCTCAAGGAAATAAAGTGTAGCCTTAACCCCTAAGCTGCAATAGTTTGCACGCAACGATTTTCACAAGATGTTATTCTGCTCATTTTAAAGTCAAAAAGTATGAAATACAACATCTAAATCGTTCTAATCATCTATTTTACAGATGACCCGACTCTAGTCAAGCAGATCAAATTTATCAATCAATTAAAATATGGCTTGTGCTTATTTCTTAGTTTGTATTCGACAATCCATTTAAAATTGGACCGAACAGACGTGTTGTTGTTTTCAAAATACCTCTTTCCTTGGAGGATTGTTGATAATATTATTAACAATTTTTTAAAAACCTTGTTTCATTTCTTTGACCGCACTAATCGTAATTAGCAAACAAGTACCTGCAACTTAAGGTAGAGATACGTCTTATTAAATCCATTGTTCCAACTATGCTTCATGTATTGCAATTTATTGAACAAAGCAGCTGGCGTGCCTCGCAACAGCGCAATCTAAAATGCATCGTAATGATTAATAGGGATGACTCAAAGCGCAATGCAGCCGTTTTCCCGCGCTAACTGACATTTAGCAAATCCTGTTGTGTCATAGAGTAGAGCCGCACAGATAATATAGCGCTAAATGTTACGCTCAAAGGCGGTCCGCGTATGGCCACTTTCACTGGGCAAACCACCTGTTCTCGTGAAGGCCGTTATATCACAGCTGGAACTATTCCTGGTTTCGCAAACCCAACGAGATATTGAAGCGATTTATGCATATTATTACGCAGATGCGGAATATTGTGAAACGTTAATGCGTTTACGACTATTTCTGAGAAAGTTGTCGCGTTTTACGCGAACGCGTTTGAGTAAGTAAACAATATTATTTACAAATACATATGCTTACTAGTCTGTTTTCAAAAAAATACCGAACAAAAGCTAATCGAAGTCAAGCGTGAATATTTCCGACTTTCCTTATTTCCCTTTTGTATTAATACAATTTGTGGTGAATACATATATTTTGACGCGAAAAAATTTTAAAGGAAGTAATTTAATTTTCCTATTTGCTACATAATATCTTCATTTATTAACTTTATAAATATATCATGGAACTCTGTAGACATGAAGTTCTTAATTTATCCGTTAGTATAAAGTTTACTGTTTTTATTTTAGTTTTGTACGCCTTGGAATTCGCACGGGCGTGCTAGCGAAATGCATATTATATTCGTATGCGTTATAAACACGTGTGCCCAGTTCAGTGTGTCGCGCAATGTCAAGGCGCGGCGCACGGTCGCTTATGCAACTCTATTGTAAAATAGTCGTAAATATATTTATGCGCGAGCTGTAGCCGGGTGCGCCACTATAGTCGCAAACGTAATAAAATGCGACAATATGCCTTATCTCGCGACATAAAACACGCTGCAGCTGTCGATGCTCTTGTTGACAGAATTCAGAATGCTTTAATGCGTTTTGATTAGCTTATTTTTTTTGGTCCTTTCGCATCTAAATATATTTGGAAAGAAATTATTAATCACAAATGAAATATTCTTATTAAGATATTGCCACAGAACAAAGTGAAACAAATGAATAACGTTAAATTTTTAAAGTGGAACAAGCCGCCCGCTTATAAATAATAACTGTGTCACACAGATTGCGGCACGCGCGACGAGACAAAAAAAATGTAACATCGCAATGCGTAACCTTGGAATAAAAACATTTCGAATAGGTCCTTGTTCCCGGACAAAGTTTGGCTTACATAACAAAGTCGTTGCACCTTGCTCCGCGTCTGTCCAAAATAGTAAATATGCATGGGCATATCTAGGGCTATTTTTCACGGGCCTACAACCAAATATCTTAGGAGTTCAGCTTAGAATATGAAATTAGTAATCCAACATCCTGGGGTGGGCATTGGATCATGCATGCGCTTAAATAGGTTGGACCGCCGTTGCTTAAATTTAATCTTTATTTCTCATAGTTGCATTGACCAAAACTACGCTTCATTGTTTTGAGCGGTAGTCAAACGCATTTGCTTTTTGTGTGACACGATTTATATTCACGGTTAATATTGCAATAAATCGCTCGAGAACTACCGATCTCGGTTCATGTTGAGTGCCTAGTGATGTATTATTAATATTCACTCCATAGCGTCTCCACTGGCAATTTTTATGGTCTTAGAAACATGAAGTCACTTAAATGTTGTAAGAAACAGAGGCTTATGTCATAGCGTTATATTATACTTTTTAATTTATAATATCTTTAAAAAAAACCATAAAACACCGTAATATAGATAGACACTCATATCACATAAAATTGGTAAATATTTCAATTCAATTTTAAATTTACGAATCCAACTGTAACTTCATTACAATAAATACTCAAAACTAAAAGTAACATAGTACAAAAGAAATAACCAAAATAACACAATGCGTTGTAACCAGGAATAAATATGTATATACAATTTGTCTGCGCTTGAATGGTTTATTTAATTATCTCGTTAGAATAACTTTTGTGAAAAAATAATTCTGTAACTGCGCTTATTCTATAAATAAAGGTATTTGTCACTGGCGTGCACTAGCTGTAACGGGCGACCGATATTTACATCAGGGTTGCCAGTAATTTTTCAATAATATATCTTTCCTATTTCAGGTATTCATATTAATGTATAATCTAAACCTACAAAACTTGATATTGCCTATACAAGAGAATATAAACCATAGTTATATTCCTGGAAGGAATGAAATAATATAAAAAACTTCACTTTACGCAAAATTTCAAAATTAGAATTCGAGACGAGCTTCTTATCCATGCAGCCACAAAACCTGCGTTGGCTCTACCGCAGTTTAAATAGCCATCTCCTGTATGTAAACTAAATGCGTATTTAATATGTCAGCTTAACCAAGGACTATATAAACATAAATAAACTGAATAAACTTTGATACTTAACAATTTTAGAATGTGTTTGTAAACATTGGTTATTAATGTGTTGCTTTGTTATTCTTCTTATCTTATTATATGTTGTAAGTCTGTCGTATGTTGCATGTTGTCTTCATTACAATTTCTCGATAAACATAGAGATTAAAAAATGTATCATGATTTTTTTTCATTCCACCAAATATATTGTGAATCTGTGCCAATACATATTTGTATAGACCTAAGAATTATTTTTTTGGATCTGGGATTTTGTGCATGTTAAATTTTTGCTTCTTTAACGTCCTTGCAACACAAGACATTATTCCATTAACAAGGGCAGCGTTTATATACAAAAATATAAGAATTTGGTATGGCAATGAGGCAGTTTGATTTTTTGCGAAATGGTAACCCTTGCATAGCGGGATAAGGAGAGCATGAGCGTATTGGCATGGAAAACGTCCCGGGCCCACGCTCCCGGGTAACCTTGCGCCGCCAGTTGGCGGTCGGGCCGCGTAGGCGGACTAGCCTCGTGTCACTGTTACCCACATCGCTTACGTAATACAATTTCCACCAACCCATGGACTGATCAAGTTATGCTCACCGATACTCCGAAAAATACTAGTTTTCTTTCAATAAACCGCACGCGCGCGACCTGTGCCTGTTTTCTGAATAAAAAAACACAGCTGTCAACTGCGACCCGCGCTTTATGCAAAGGCCAAGCGACGATAAGTTTTGTGTTACATTTTTGAAAGATTTTTTATAAGGAAAAACAGTAGTTTATAAAAATGAAATTACTGAGTTTGTTTTTTCACAATGCTACTGCTGTTAACATTACTAACAATCATCACTCAACTTGCTATATATCTTTGTTAATTGGCCACTATTTTCGCTCAAATTGAACGGTCACAGTAACATAGATCTCACGATTTAGACACTAATTGCATTAAATCCCCTATTATCGTTGACACACATCTGTTAGTCGTACCACAGATACGAGTAGAGTGTATTTTAAATACGGTTGCATTTAACAAACTAAATTATCTGACACGGATTCTGTTTCATGCGACTAAACCCTCATTACTTATTAGACCGATCAAATATTTACATATATGGACTTTAAGAAGAAGAAAATTATTGTTTAGCCCATAGACACACACAATACGCTGTCAACCTGAGAAATTGGATAGAATAGGTTTATTGGCAAGAATGGGTAGGGATTAAGGATTTGGAGGTAAAAGGAGTGGGAAAATAAAAGGGTAGACATCGCCAACCGGCATCCCCAAAAGTCATGCATACTCTATTTATGTTGCTAAAATTTAACGTGAAATCCGGCCCTAACATTGTATATTGCATTGCATCTACACCCACTGCTTACGCTCGCAAACTATTATTGGTGCAATACGACACAATGACATAGCTCAGACGCGGCGTCGCCAACTTCAATTGTCATATGAACGTAGTTGGCAACGGATCTATTCAGATGGCACGTGTAAAACGTTTAAAAGAGCTTTTATTACGGTGGCAAGCAGTTACGTAGTTTTTATTATCTACCTCGGGCTCGTAATTTATGCACGAAGCCTTTAAACGCTATGTAACATGTTTTAAGTAATAAATATTATGACCACATGTTAAACATTTTTTTACAAAAAATAACAACGAGCGAGCAACAAACATACTTGTCGCTTAGCCCTTATCTATCTGACATCTACAATATCATCCATATTGGCGAAAGAGATTCATTAGGAGGTATGCAAAATTATTGATAAAAATAAATTATCACTCGAGGAAATTCTTAGCCGAACCAGCATAATACGGGACGACGATACGGGATTATTTCACTGCATAAATTCTCTTTAACCAAGAAGAAAACCTACATGAGGGATTCCCCATTAGGTGCATTGCCATCATAAGAAACGCCCTAACGGTGTGGCCGTCACCATGGAAATTCCCCAAGAGAATTGTGCAATATCTATAGATCCTTTACACTGACTCTGTCATATACTCCATACACAGAAAAAGATACTTTTTTTTATAAAGATACTGATATTTTTTGCATGCACTTAATTTCTTTTATTTTTTTCGTTATTTTAAACATTAGGAAAGCGCATTACATAGTTGTTATTAAACGATAGGTACGCGTTCAGTTAAAACGACATCACCGATCTTGGATAACCTGGTTACCCTTCTAGATATCCGATATCGAACGCTTATGCGGCCAACCGCAAAGGAAACGAGATAATTTCATGTGACGTATTAACGCTTTAGCTAAAGCAAGCAACGGCGGACAAGTTATTTCCTGTATATGGTCCACTTTTGTACCTTCTTTATGAAAAAATATATAGTTTTCCCGCAGGCGGATTTAAATTGAACTGGGTTATTGCCTGCTGAATGCCAGCAGTCAAATAGATTCAAATTCTTCCTTGTAGCTATTATGTATATTCGATTTCACACTTAATGTTACAAAAGTGCAAGTTTATATCTGTCAAAATGATTGTATAAAATTTGTAAACAATTTGTAACTAAAACATTATTCATCCTAGTAAAACCCAATTATGAAATCCACGCCAGCGAAATATTTACAAAAATCTTTTTTGTATTCTATTTCTCAAATATTATGAAATACTTTGGAGTTGCCGTCACGCTATAGCATTTAGAAGACTAGTTTCAATTGAATACATAAAAAAAGTTATTTTTGGGAATAGTTGCTTTGTTACTTACCGTTCGAAAAATCTGTTTACTTAATTCCTTTACTGACTAAGCTGTGTAGAATAAATAAATTCAGAATTATTTTGCAAAAAAAAATGTTGCTTACATAGAGCATTCACAGAATTACAAATCTGAAACCTAATATTGATTCATGAACTATCAGTCGTAAAGATTTTTATATATAGTAGACTACATTCACGGATTTCTGGCTATCAAGTATCCCGCTACGACCCTTTGCGGGTATAACCGCACAGCTATGTGTACATATAGATATAGATATGTTAATATGTGCGTATGGTGGTGTCGTCTAGCCGGTGCCGATGGGTCGGTGGCACCGGACTATCGCCCTCGGGGTCGTCGACCCGCCCACATGTGATGTGCGCAGAACCTGTTCCTCTGCACCACTTACGGGACCGGCCATGGGGCCCGTCATCGATATTAACGGCCCCTCGCCATGTTCAATCTCATATCGATTAGATTCAGCCCAATATCCCTTAAAATGTCTCAATCCCCAGTCTTCAGTTTACCTGTTCTAGCAACAAGTCTTCATGGCGCGATCAAATACGTCATATGTTCAAATGTCTCAGTTATCAACTACAGTTTACTTGTTGTAGTATGATGTCTTTGATGCACAAGCAAATTAGAAATTTTCCAAAACCCCTACCATAACAACTTGGAAAGGACTAGACACATAAATTAATGAACAGATTTTGTTGAATCAAAACTAAGAGTAATCTAATTTGAGTAACCTTTATAAAAGATATCATCAAAAAATCGGTTCAGATGTGAAAGCTAGGATGATACTGACCGATATACACATAGGCAAATACGCACATGAGACACACATCTCTTTTGTGTGTGTGTGTTAAATAGTTCGCATATCCATGTACTAGGCAGTAACTATGATATATGAAATACAATGTCTTCTTGCTTTGTCTGTCATACTGTACATACGATTATCCCATTTTGTATATGGCTTGTAATATTTATATTCTACTCTAGTTCTGATGCTTAGCAACCATAAGCCTAAGAACCTGGCCCATGGTCTTAAAAGGCGAGTAACCATATTGTCCCCACATAATTAACGGATCAACACTACGCCGGATCTATAGATAAGATTATTCGGTAGTCAGCATTTAAAATAACACGCGTGCTCCGCATACCAAACGTTAACCTTCGTCTTCTGACGTCAGCACATTAATGAAATAATTATGTTTCGAACCCTGAATATTAATGGCATTTTTTGAAATATTTTTTAATAAGTTACTAGTCAGTTTTAATGATATGTCTAAGTTATAACTATCTTATAATCAAAATATTTCCCTTCAGCATGAATTTTGACTGATTCTGATGAACATCGAATAGTTTATTACAAATTATTAAATGCAATTTGGTTTCTTTGTGCAATTAAATAAGCAACACAACAGTACCCATAAGGTTCATAGATTTATAGCCAATCATTATATATTTTCTAATAAAACTTATTTTAAATAATTTTAGTATATACCCTGTTGGATTGTTTTTAATACATTATGATAGAGAACAGCTTTAGTTGTCTTAGTAACAAGTTTCAAGGGCTACAATGAATTCAAATCGACAGTAGCAGTGGGTTTGTTTGCGCGGCGCTAATATATGTAGATACGAATTCTCTTGTTGCCGGCCGAGGAGTGACGCCAGCTGGCAGACCTTGGGCGAGGACGCGGCTATTATAGCCAAGCAAGGCCTTGCGAACTTTCTGCATGCAGTGTAAACATACTCGCTAATACTACGGATCGAATTGCCGGTCAAAATGGCCGTAATCACGCGCTAAACTCTGCAACCTTTTGTCGCCTGCGCGTTTTCAAGGCGCTCTTGGCCATAACGCGTGAAAATATACAACATTAAGGAAGTTTTCATTGTCGCGCTCGACAGTTACACACCGCGTACGCAATGCTACTTACTAAATTGTTTTTCACGCACAAAATTTTATGACGCTTTACAATAGAGCTACCGCCTTATCATAGAGTTGCGCAGAATCTTTCCCTATCGATAAATAATTAAACTATTACGAAAATATAAAGTGGGTCGTACAGAAAACAACCGTAAAAGAAAGACAAAGGAGCAGACGGTTAACATAATAGTAAGCGATCTCGTCTCATATAGACACAAGCAACATAAGAATAGTCGCAAGCGCGTCGTCAACCTAGAAAATTGGATAGAATAGGTTTATTGGATAGGATGAGGTCGGGATTAAGGATTTGGAGGGGAAAGGAGTGGGAAAAGAAAAGGGTACACATGGCCATCCGGTACCCCCAAAAGTCATCAAGTCATCATACCCCATGTCCACTATTTCTAAAAGTTGAAGGATCGACTTCACGGATATTGGCATTGTGACAGTATCTGACTTGCAGAACTTCGATTACTGCCGATTAAAAGAGAGAGCTACAATACAAATAAATTCGTTTTCCACTCTAAACACAAAACAGTCACAATCCTCGGAAACGAAGAACACAGTAAAGTAAAAGAAAAAATAGGCATAACACCTGACGACTGCAATCGCCATATTGTATACAATACGACTAATGCGTATTACGTTATTGCGACGAACAATTGCATTCGCGCGTCGCCATTGGACGCGCGTTTGACGTGTGGCCTTTATCTGCACAATTTATAATCTGCGTTGAAAATGTAATAATAAGATTGTAAGACGGACGGTGTTGTGCGAGAGCGACGAATCGGCCAGAACGCTGACGTAGGAACAATGCGCGTGCGATTGCATCACTGAAGGCGAGCGTATTGCATAACGCTGTCTCCAGCTGTAGATGACATATGTCCCACAACTGGGCAAGATTATTGTGGGATAGTCCATTTTACACTTGGATATATGACGACATTTTATTTAATAATTTTATTTATACCAATACTACAAAGCTGAAGAGTTAGTTTGTTTGAACGCGACTATCTCGGAAACTACAGGTCCGAATTGAAAACCGACTTCAAACGCCCTTAAAGTTGACTTTCGAAACATATCTTCTCCGATGTTTAGATTTTAAACACAAAATACTAATCCGATTTTTATTTAACTTTTGTACGACCAACGTTGAAGTGTACACCAACAAAAAAAAAATATTTTTTCAAATCGGCTCAAAAAAATATAAACATTCGAATTGAGAGCCTTCCTTCTTTTTGAAGTCGGTTAAAAAGGTATATAAACTTAAAAACTGACAGTTCTCAGATATCGCAAGCTAGAATCTGGTTAGAAACTAGCCCCTGAGTAAGCAGATTTCAGCAAATAAACAGATAAGTTTCAACAGGACGTTGACAACCTGACACTTGCTTGATCGATATCAATCTGATATCACGAGCGCAGGAAGTTTGTTGACATTTTAAACGGTGCGAAATTAAAAATAAATGCTTTATAAGAAAAGATTAAGGCTAGTAACCTCATTATAGTCGACATTTTATATCTGGCTGTCGACGGCTGAGTAAAGTTCGTATACAATACGAAAGAAACACTATAAATGGTAAATAAATATCGACGATTTTACGGTCCGGGCAACCTTAACTTTTAAAATCTCAACCTCGTGTCCGCTCGCCTTGCATGCTCGAGGAAATGTCACATATGTTATATAGTCGAGTCAAACAGTCGCTGCCTACGAGTGTTTGATTCGACTATAGTTGCAGTGATAAGAACAGATCTGGCGCGTGCCGCTTTCGTACGGTAGGAAATTTTACACGAGCCTGCATTATCGCGCACGTGTAACCTCGCTTTCGCAATCGGCCTCGCGGATCAATGGAACAATATGCGGAAAGTTGCATTTAGTTTCTCTAGCAGGACCTCGCAGCGGAAACAAGGAAGCTGCGAGGCCACACGCCAAACGAAACTTGCATCGCCTAATGCATCTCAAGACTTGTGTGTGTTTGTGTAAAATATTGTATTTTACGTACAATCGCTCTGAACTTTTTTGTGCATGTCGTGATACATTTTCAATTGTAAAATAACGTTATTTTTTTTAATTTGATATACTGTTAGGTATAGACAGCTTACCTGTATTATTTTGCGTCTACTAATCACTTTTTTTTAATTGAAAAATAACAGACGTATTTTTTGTAATTATAATTTTTGTTCTAATTTAAAGAATCAAAATTTTCTACTTAAAATGTAATATTTTTTTTAAACTTTCAATATATTTCTTCTTATAAAGAGGATCTAAATTTAAATGCATTTAAATTATATCTCTATAATATATTACTGTATGAACATATATATTAACATGAATATAAATATCGTAATAATATTTTTGCCATTAAAATAATAATTGACGACCAATATTTTTTAATGTACTTCAAATGAATCTAACAAAATAGGAATTCAACTAACAGTGTACATTTACACCGTAATCTGTATTTAATGCTATGTGTTAAGAGATATCATTAGTTCTGTTATGTTAACAGTCAAATTAGACTGTCAATATTCCATCGTTCGAACAATGGCGGTGGCGATAAGATATTACAATAATTACGATGATTGTTTAACAAATTCAAACGTTACGACAATTATTATAAGCCGTTTCAGGTATTTCGTAACAATTATTTTTCCCACTCCTTTCCCACATTCTTAATCCCGAACCATCCCATCCAATAAACCTATTATATTCATGGGCGTATCTAGGGTTGTTCCCCCGGGTGGGCACTAGACCATCCTGGAGTGGGCACTAAACCATCCTAGGCTGGGCACTAGACCATCCTGGGGTGGGCACTAGACCACTCTGGAGTGAACACTAGACCATCCTGGGGTGGGCACTAGACCATCCTAGGTGGTCAATAGACCATCCTGGGTAGACACTAGAACATCCCGGGATGGGCACTTCACCTTCCTGGGGTGGACACGGCCCACCCCGCCCCCCTCTAACAGTTAACAACGCAATCACGACTCTCCAGATGTGGCCTGTATCTATGAGGGACGGGAGCGCTTACCATTAGAACCGTCTGCTAGTTTGTCTTCGTTTCCATTAAAAAAAATATGTGTACACGTTAATTTGAAAGTTGGCTATCATTTAAAAAAAGCCAAATAATCTAAAGATAGTTAGGAAATTGCAATACAGATTTAAATCTCCAAAGATATCAAGTTTAAAAATACAAACAAATAATATTTTTATTATATCGCAGAACTTTATCATTGTTATACATCGTTACATACAGAAATATAGTAATTAGATTAATAGACTTATATATAAAACTTTTTTTGTTTTCAATAGGCTAAAATTTAAAGAATTGGCAGTCGCCCATAACATAGAATTTTATATTCAAATTCAAAGATAGTCCTATCACAATGTTATCAGTTGCAAAAAGTAATAGTAAAGTACTAAGACTAATTAACGCTTCTTTAAAAACAAACATTGGATGACGATTTATATCCCAAACCGTATATCACTTTACCACGATAATAAGGGCCGTACGCTTTACTTTATCATGGCAAAAAGAGAAACGAGGCCGTCGTGTCACGAGGTCCAAGGTGGCAACATCGTAGGTACGACGAAGGCCGCTTTATCGCATGTTGATAATGTAAGCCAATTGTTATCTAGCAACAAACTTCCGCGTTGCGCACGGCCTACGGTATAATAAGTCGCTACATTCATCAAGATTCGCTAATATTCCACTTCCTACTATATAGCTGACCGATAACGTTTACAACGCCTCTAATCACACCTAAAACCAAGCAAATAAAACACATTTTTTTAGAAGTTAAACGTATGCTGTGTGATTACAAGAACGCTCTTCAAACACGACGCGATTTGGTAGACAAAACAGTTGTAAACGATGGTCCTACTGAAAACAAAAGCCCTTCAGACCTAAATTTGACATTTCTCTATTAGATATTAATACAATAAAGATCTACCATATGTCCAGGAAGTATGCACAAGTGTATGCGCAGGCACAAGTGCACTCTCTATTCTTTTACACTCACAGCCCAATAAGATGGATTGTCGGATTAGGGTTGCCAGTTTATTATAAAGTATTGTACGTTATTTATTGCAACTATACTATATATTTTAAGAACTATAAAATACGCAAAATACTTTATTTCACACGAATAAATTTTCTACAAATTATCTCTCACTTAATACAAAAATGTTGCTTGTAAGAAGTTTTAAGTAACAATCAAAAATAACGAAAATTTTTCTAATATATGATAGTTTAATGTAAAGATAAATGTCTTTTAAGCAAAATTATATTTTAAAATAAATCGTACTTTATTTTTGCGCTATACACTTTTTTCGAATCTTATATAAAATCAATGTTCTTAATCTGCTCAAAAAAGGTGGCAACCCTATGTCAGATGCAAGATATAATCCAATTGGTGTTCCAATAAATGTTTAAAAATGATATTTATTACCATAAAATAATTCTAAAATGTTTCTGAATCATACAAGCCACATTTAGGCTTTTCGTCGCTTCACACAATCTAAAGTAAAGCAAAGGTTATTTTGTTCGTCATAAAAATAATTCTATAGAACATTCTCTATCATAGTATAAATTTTTATCGCTAACAGTTACATTAGATTACGTGTTTGCATGTGTGTGTACGTCGTGAATATTATACTATTTAGCTACACCCGGCACGTGATACCAAACACCAAGACTCCACGCAGTTGACTGCAAACTTACAATATTAATAAAACTGTTATCACTGTTAACTTAAAAACAAGGAAAACGTATAATAAAGAAAGTAATTGCATATTAACTTTCACTGAAATTAGTTAATTTAAAGTGAAAAGTGTTCGTATGCAATTAAAAAAATAAGAAATATGTTGACAGATTATAAAAATCTGAGTTCGTTAGTACGTAAGCTAATATATCGTTATAATATAACATATATTATAACATACGTTAGTAGTAAGTCATAATTGAGCCTAATTTGAATTTTTTAATTTATCGAGACACATCAATTTCTAAACTTAACTCTCTTCAAACATTCGAGTAGATCCCGCGAAAACGCTAACGCATACCCGTTATAAGATGGCGCCTGGGCAACACAATGAATGAGTGAGAATTGAAATTGAACGCGCGCGAACATTGTCTTTCTACTGTCGCTAATGACGATTGTGTGTACCAACCTTCGGGAGACCTTCGCAACGAATATTCGTTACGCCCTGTCGCGCTAACAACCTTACTGTTCATTACATAAGCCGGTTTCACGAAAAAACCATCCAATTCGTATTCGAGAGATGCGCGACCTTACCGACTGGTTGTATTAGTTTTTTTTTTCTAACACGGCCAGAATTTCGTCACGCGTTTGGAGCCCGTTATATTAGTTAGAAGCCGTTTGGTTTCTAGTTCCAATTCCAAGGTTCACGGAGCCGCGTCGTGGCAGCACAGGCGAATAAAGGCTCGGCCTTCGCGTTCTATATTTAAAACGCGGAAGCGGCGCGCAACTATAGAAGCGCACGGATCGCTCGCTCGGTAAACAGTTATATCGACGGTCCCCACGTAAACTATCGAAACTGAAAAATCCCTAATTTATAGAAAAACTATTCTAAGTTTATATTTTGATTGCGAGAAAAGGTTTTAATTTATTTTTTCAACATAATTTATATATATCAATAAAACAAAAAATATTTTTTTTTCAATTTAGATATTATACGAGGGGACCATCGATATTACCGTGCGCAGATTTGCGGATGGGCATCCCTCTCGCGTTTATGCAGCATGAATACAATATTTATATTAAAATCCCCATCAGTCATTTACTACGTCAACGCCTTACGATGACTGCTTGGAGAGGTTGCTTAGGCATTGGTAGCGGCATCGCAGGTCGTGGTTTCGATTTCCACACGGAGTAAATATCTGCATGACCTACAAATAGTTGTTTCGGACCTGGGTATGTCTTTGTACGATTTATGTGTGTAAAACGCCATTGTAACACAAGACTTTGATTTTATAATAAGGGCAGCGTTTTGATTAAAAAATACTACGATAGTAGAAGGCACGGTTCTAAGCTATTTATTGTTTTACAATGAAAGGCAAACCTGTCGGTGTGACGCCGAACGCGAACGAACTGAACCGAAGGTTCGAACAAGCAGCTTGCGCTGCCGAACCGAACGTTAAGCTAGTATGGCGCCCAGCTTTATTGCGCGTTCCGTTTCGTTATATTGTACTATGACCTCAATACACCGCGACGAATTCGTACAAACGTTAGCACATGTTAGAACATTATCGCTCTGGACTAAAAAACCACCTATGACCCCATTATCGGTACGACAGTGACATTAATTTGTTTGTGTGATTTTTTTACTATAAATAAACTATTTGAGCGAACTACTAAGAGAGTTAACTGTATATCGATATCTGAGATCCCAATTGGATGTGTAAACACGAAATTCTGACCTTTATTTTTCTTACTATCGGACCGGGTAGCCTTATACGCAGAGTCGATCAACGATTGCTCATAATGTCTGTATAAATATGCATTTAAACAAGGCACGGATAAAATTTTCCATCCGTATCTTTGTTGAAATATATAACGTAATATGTTAATATCGTTTAATACGTTACTTACGTCAAATAACACCGATATCTATTGCCGTTACGTTTTTGGTGAATTGCGCTTTTATGCTATCAACGTTATGCGCAATATCTAATATTCGTACAAGGAAAATCTTCTTGTGTAACTTTTTATGATTTCCATACATTCATGTTTATGCGATAAATTATTAAAATAAAATTCATAACATATGATGTAAGACGTAAATATTTAACTACGAAAATTGCAAGTTATCATAATATGACAGTGAACTGAACTTTGGTAGGGAACGCGAGCAACAAAGGAAGATTACGCTATCTATATAGAGCGCGAAACTAGGCCGCGTTTAACAGGTCCCATTTCACGACGCCCGTTGATTATCTGTTAATTTATGGCGTTTAATTGAACACGCAACCGGTTTTCGAACGTCGTTTTATTGACAAAATTCAAATGAGCGTTCCTGAACGGTAAACCGGCGTCCACGCAATTATGCATTCGAGCATAACGCATAGAGCACTGCTACTGCTATTACATTACAACTCGATGATTATTGACCGAATGACTAACTGGAACGCCTATAATGGTATATTCGAGTGCCCACTCGGTGGGATCGCGTTGTGCAATAGCTAGCGTGGCAGCGGCTAAATAGGTTACGTCCATACAAGCGACCCAGTTGCGCCGATTACGCCGTCGAGAGCCAGGCCCTTTGTGTTTGCGCGCACAAGTAACGCATCTGTGCGCGGACGTACCACAATGAGATAGGCGCAAACTGGCAACCGTAAACTCACCTACGTACCTATAGGGGTTACGTATTTAACGCTCCGTAAAAATATTTACGAATTATTTCTATCTAAAACACTATCAAATTGCTTATTTATATTTAAGAATAATTACACTAATAGCACATTAGAATATGACACGGAAAAACATTGGCAAACAAGCGATAAAGCAAATTAATCACCCCCGAAATTTCGTGTTTATCTGGAACCCGATTTGACACGACATGGCGTCGCAACGCACCGTCCGCGCGAACTTCAGCTTTGTTGTCGTTCCGTCTCGCTCTGCGGGTCATCGGCCGACACACCGCGCGACTCCCTCGTTCTAATAACCCTGTGCGTATCGGCTGCCTGATACATCATTATCGTTTTCGCGCTAAAATATTCACCGCCGAGCGCATTTTCACTGAGTTTTGGGCATCGCGCTCCTCTTATTGCGTGTGGGCGTGAATTCGTACGTAGCCCTGGTAACCTTGGCGCGGTCAAGCACCCTACTGGCGTTGACCAGCGGGCAAACCAGCTGCGGCTCCGTTCTGGCGGATATGTGACCACATTAGGCAATTAATTCTACAACGTTGCACAATTAATTCAAAGGAAGTGTCACGGATTGCGTGCGACACGAAATTAACTGTGGGTGGCTTGGCAGATAGCTAAATTGGAGACGTCCAGTTTTCCTCATAACGAATTGAACTGCTAGTCTCTAGCATTGGCCGAATAGACAAGGATTATCGTGCGTGTTATACATAGAAGACAAACGTGGTCGCGTAATAGCGTGCTTTCATTTCTAACACGCGCCTTGCGGTATCGTATGATAGGTGGAGGAGGCGATGCGTTTTTTTAAACGACATCGACGGGGCATTGACATCGTGGTCGGGGCACTGCCCGTTCTTGACAGTTCAAATGTTTATACTTCACCATCTAGAAGAATCCACCGCTCACTTCACTGTAATCCGAATTGGTGCACTTTGAATGCGTAACTGATTACTATAATGCGTTTACGTAACTGCTCTCCCGAATTTAATTTTACCCTTTTTTTAATGAAAATTGTAAACAAAACTTTAATGTTCTCTACCATGTTATG
>JAOCPS010000023.1:1418399-1437277 GCA_025505425.1 Graphium colonna | reverse complement strand
TGCTCTCCCGAATTTAATTTTACCCTTTTTTTAATGAAAATTGTAAACAAAACTTTAATGTTCTCTACCATGTTATGAAAATAAACGATTCGTTTAGTTTTACAAAAACTGTATTTGTTCATTTTCTATTTCCACACATTAATAAAAATGTTATTTGTATTTATTTGGTAAAATTCTTAAAAAAGACAGAGGAAATAAAACATTCTTAAAAAGTAATTAAGTTGGTATTTTAAATGGTAATTTGATAAAATCTTTGAATAAAGCTCAATAAAAATGAAATAAAAAACCTTTTATCGTGTAATACAGTTTCGCAGTTTTTATCGTTTCCTGCCGAAAGCAAACAATTAGAGCGCATTGGCACATGAGGCATGTCGCAAATACTTTTTTAATCGCGCGTATATTCGACCAGCCCTTTGTCCCTTCGTTTTTAAAGTGAAACGCGCGTCATCCCTTCACGGTGCATACCTATAAACGGCGGGATATCACGGGCGGGAACAATGGCGTCGAGTTCATCAGACGCGATAATGAGCGCTCCCGCGAGTTCAACAAACTCCCCATTTTACAAGTGAAATAAAACTTTACCCGTTGTCAAATCCGACGAATTCTCGGGACGGCGACGCAACAATGCGCTTCATAAATTTTCTTTAGCCACTGGCAACACTTTGAATTCGCGCCAAATGTATCGCGACGCTCGGATCGCGCTAATAATTGCGCTATTACCTCGTGACATTTCCATATATCTGGTTACTCGTGTCCAAGTGTTCTAAATTTAAATATCTCCGTTTACAATCAAGGCCATGTTTACTAAAAAAAATATATATAAAATATCTACATACAAACTTAATTAAAAAAATTCTGGCTGGTTTTAGAGCTTAGTTCTTTGTGAGCCATTAAAAACTTTCTTTTGAAATGAAAACAAATGCAAACGGTGTCCGATAAGTCTACCTTTTCGGACACCGTTTGCAGTTTTTTTAACAGTAAAATAAATAGATAAACCCGAAGAAATATTTTTAATATAAATCCCTCTCAATTTGATTGTTGAAAATAAAAATGTTTTAAGCTAAATATTATTATAGTTTTCTTATAAATCAAACTATATTAAGTTAAGTTAAAGTTTGTAAATTAATATCGTCTGACTTATAACAAAATCAAAAGGTATTCAGTTGATCAGCAATAAAGCTTTACTGGAAGGACCATCGAGTTGAGAGGGGTCAAGTTATATCCGTCGGGTTTGTAGAAAAAGTGAAATTGTAACAAGTCTGAACCAGTCGAGGTCGGTGACCAGGGAGGCGTCTGCGATTGGCGACTGATTCATCATTACTGGCCTCAGCCCAGCGTCCCTGCTGACTCACGTGGGCCTTTTGTCCGTGCACCTATCTCCCGGGACGATAATAACAGCCACGAAATATTTTGAATATTTAACAACTACCGTGATTCAACGTTTGAATAATACACGGGGTTTTCTTTTGTGACGTACGCGTATGCCATATTTGGTATATACATATACACTTCCTCGTTTATATTAGTGTAAACATCGTTTTAAATTGAAAATATATAGTTATGTATAAACAGAAATGTATACATTAGTAAGTATTAATTTTAGATGAATCGTAAAATAAATAACCGAATTAATTTGATAAATTATGGAAACTTGTAATTTTTTGTCAACATATTGTTGCCGTTATATTAACGGCATTTTTTTAAAAGTTGCAATAGTTAAAAATTATATGTATATTATTTTTAACAATAAAGTTGCTGATAAATCTTTTAAAATAACAATTTAAACAAAAATAAATATTGACACATTAAATATATCTGTTTTTTCTTTCATTTTTATAAATTTTACTCGAGCCCTTTTTAAGCTTAAAATGAAATAAGCAGAATTGAGAAATTCATTATCTATTTCTATCAAAATATCCAAAACAAAGAAATCAATGCAATTCAAAAGTTGATGCACAAAAGCGATTTCTCGGAACGGGATGGGGCGAACGAACGCATTGGAAGTTTCTTGCCGCCTTTTTCATGTACACGTGTTGGTCTATGCTGTGTGCGTGTGCCGCAGGTTGTTTGAAAAACGTGTGGAGGGTGCACGGAATAAGGCCACGGCGCAGGGGCTCCGACCCAACGGATTCATAAGGCTGCAGTCATGCCTAGGGACAGTCTATCATTACATTAGTATAGTGTCACTAGTGAGTCACCGTCCTAACTTTAAGTCGTTATATTTGGGGATCATATGTGAAAAATGAAAATATTATTACAAAATAAATATTGATCTACCACTGAGTAAACATAATGTTAAGTTGAAAAAAATTTTAATTGAAAATTTGGACTAAAACTATGGCTCCCTTTAACATCGTGACTCACCAATCATGTATATGTTTACATAGACTTTGTCATGGTTATACTATGATGGTAACGTCTATATTTGGTTATTTTTTAAAAAAATAATAAATGAAATTGCTCTCTACGATCAAAAATCAGTTAGCCCAATTGTCAGTAATGTATGTTAATCTTTATTAATGAAGATATAAAGTTTTTTCTGTTAATATTTAACTATACATAACTTATCAATGTAATGTTAATTGAATTCCTGTGAAGCCTTTTTGGCTTTAAATCATCCTTCCGTTGACATATAAGAAATAAAATCCCATGTGACAGCTGTCACTATTGGGGAAGTTCATTGAACTTGGAAGGTCCTAGCCCCCTATCCTTATGGGGTGCAATGCGCGGAGAAATCGCCGCCCTCACGCTTGTTTCAACATCTAACCGCAATATAATCTTGTTCTCACCACACTTCTGTATAACATTCATAGATTCAATCAATAATATCGAAAAATGCATTAACGACGTACGGAATAGATTGTTTTCACGGAAATGGAATGTTCTTTGTTTGGATTGTTATATATTTTGAGGAGTTCGGGCACGAGAGTGGATTGTTTGTAAACAGTACGGCTCGTTGACAGAGTGTGTTTGGAGGGGCGGGCGCCTGTTCTGTACACGTGATCGAACCCCTTGTGCCTACTCTATTATTCGAAACTACATTGTTTTAAAACCATTTATTACGGTTTCACGCGTGTGATGTCAGCGCGCCACGCCTTACCGTTAATATGAAAACATGCATATAACTTTATAACAACTTTCAAATTCTCGCGCTCTTTGCAACAAGTTTAAGCCCAACGGTCCATCGCTAGAGCGAGATGACACCAAAACAACACATCTAGCGATATAACGTGAAGTAAATATGGAGAAGGTCACTCGAGCGAAACAAACATATATGATGCGACGCGCGAAAAAGAGACACAAAGAAAACAAATCAATAAGTCATCTTGTTCTTTCGCAGGGGAGCGAGACGGCATAACAACAAACCGGCATTATATGCCGGGTAGAGTTACTTAATCCCATTATTGTTGAAAAAGGAGCTTTAATACGCTTCAATAGAATTAATTTTGACATGTAGTTGATTTGTTTTGAGCGGTCACCAGCACAAGCTGCGTAGTTGATGGAGTGTCCCGTTGTAATACTGTCAGATTGGCGATTTATTTTATTAAAGTAGAGTTATCTCTGTTTTTATATTTAAAAACAATAAATGTTTCTGTGTATCACGGCAAAGAAACAAATTATATCATTTCCAATATATAATATAGGTGGTCTTGGGTTACCACTAGGGTTGCCACCCGTACTTTATTAAAAATATTGTACGTTATTCATGGTAATTGTACTCTATGCTTTACAAGAACAATAAAGTACGCGAAAATGCTTAATTTCTCAGAATTTAATTATTTTGGAATTCACTTTTTACATGGTGCAAAAATGTTACTTGTAAGAAGTACTGAATAAAAAGGATCAAGAAATTTCCTGTTAATAATATGTTAAAAGCAATAAGAAATTTATTTTAAGGAAAATGATAAATTAAAATAAATCTTACTTTATTTTTACGCGATATACTTTTTTCCAATCTTATATGTAACCAATGTACTTTATTTGTCCCAAAAAAGGGTGGCAACCCAAATTAACACATTTGTTTCAAAAATATAGTATTTTTGTAAATGTTACAAAAATTAAATATTAAATTTGCGCTACAATTTTTTCTCTATGACATTGTGTGTTAATATTGTTGCTTATTATTTATCTTCACTTTGAAGTTCTTCAAAGTTTATTGACAGAACAAACAAAGCGAGTAAAAGCCATTAGAGTTAGAGCGAAAACACAATTTTTGTATGTACTTACATATGTACCACAATAATTTTTGAATTAATGCTCTTGTTTAGTTTAATATTATTTATTATAATAGACGTATATTAAAACAATTTTTAAGTTGATTAGGTATCAAAATTAGTTCAGTATTTTATAAGATATAAAAAAATCTAGTATAAACTGCAATTGACTAAAATACAATATCTACTATAATATTTATTGTTTCTTGGTGTTATAATATAAACATGCTTACTTTTTTAAACATTAAAGAGATGCAAATGATGTACAGTCTGTTTTGAGTAGCAATCATTAGGTTATCATTTTAGCAATTAGTCCGGATTGTAGGTCAAGCGAAAAAATGTATGCAATAAAGAAATAAACGAGAATACTTACTTCGACAATACATTATACATTATTTTGGCTCTTGTTCTCCACATTCTGTAATTTTTCAAGATTAAAATAATTATAAGAAAATGTAGTTATTAGTAAATGTTAATTATTATTTTTTAAAAGCAAGCTCAATGTTAATGTTGGTTCTCTTCGTTTAAACATATTATAATATGTATGCGGATTTGTTTTTTAGCGCTTGCCAAGTGCATCATACGGTAAATTGTCATTGAATGCACAAACGACTGCTGCATTATCGCATCTATTCAGTGGCACGCACACATCCAAATAGAACGGCACGTGTAACGTGTACATACAGCACACTAATGCAGCAAGGGCTATTATAGAACCAACTACTGAAGCGCTAGGAAATCAGCTTGGTTACAAAACTGTAGGTATTTATCTTTCTAAATCTTTTAATAGCTTGCGTAAGACTGCACTTGTGTTCAATCACGTCTGTTATATTATAGACTGGGTAGAGTTTACATATTTACAAAAAATATAAGTAGCCTTTAGGAGTTACATAAAATTTACGACTAAATTTAAATTTATTAAATGAAAAATGAAATTTGCTAAGAACTATCAATGTCAGCGGAATTATAATAGGCAGACATTGAAAGAGGTTAATATTAGCCGTCCTCGACTAAGACAAAGCAGTACAACCTTCGCCGACCACCCTTGGCATTGGTGCGACCTAGATGCTCCCCTTTCGCACTCCCCCGGCCCACCCGTGACCTGACCCAGTTACAAATGCACTTGATTTAGCCGCAGTTTCCAGGCGGCGAGCGATCGCCTTCCGCGCGCAACCCAATTCACGTCCCTGACACACCGGTGACGTATACGACCCATTTATCTATGAACTATATTACTATTCCCCAACCAAAAACAATGGCCTGGCCGATATTCGACAGTGCTGCCACACTAAGCGAATATTTCAAAAGAGACTGTTGAAAAGCTTAAACGTCAAAATCTCTGTATTTATTTAATAAGAACAGTAATTAGTTAAGAACGTATATAATTTTATTAATTTTTATATCACATTTGAGATAATGTGTTTAATTAATTCGTGAAATATAACGACGCTATCTACGTTTTGTTACAGTAATTTGTTTGCCGTTACAAAAATAATACATCTATTATTATATTAACTTGATTTTATTGCTCAGTGACTGGCTAGCAACAATAAAGTAAACTCGCCGTAACGTTGGATTACCGTCCCGTATTACCTATGATTGCACACACGGCTTCAGTGGGCGGGTGTGGCTGCACTGCACACGAGGGCGCACAATATTGCGGCAACGCCAAGGCCGCGACCTAGAGCCGCTTCCGCCAGCGCTCGCAACATTTACAATACTCTCTAGAATTTTTTTTGTACTTTCGATGTCATTGAGGTTACTTAAAAAGTAACATCATTCAGATTGTCGTTGAGTAAATATATTTTGTTTTAAAATTCTCTCTATGTAGGACGAATTGTTGAATCTGATAGAGATTCGCAACAGTGGCGCCATCTTTTGTTGAAATCTAAGAGTAAATGTCATTTAGTGTAACAATGTGCTTGATCTCTGAATGTAATATTGGAATAAACGGATTAACCTAATTCCCTTCTACGTATTAAACAAGATATTCCAAACTAACAATATTTAAGTACATATTTATGAAGAGAGAGCTATTAAAAGGTGAATTAGAAAATATTTTTTGTAAAATAAGGAATTTATTTATTAATAAATGCATATTAATAATAACAATGAATTTAATAGTGGTTTACTAGTTAATCTGTAACATAAATTGTTACAAATCATTGGCCACTGGTGAAAACTCGATTGTTTATATAATAATACTCGTTTATTGACAATGTCTTCTAAAGTGGATTCAATCACAACGACAATATTTGTTGCCTGGTTTAGTTTTTTATTCTTAGTTCGATCGATACCAGATAAAATTCCTCACGGTAATTTTAATAAAACAATTTCATGAATTTATTGTGTACTATCCTTCGCATATTTAAGAACATAATAAAGTAGTAATATAATTTATGTATACGTAAATTGGCGTAATAAATGAATATGTGCCCACTGCTATTGCAATATTAAAATTTTGTTCCTTAGCCACAGTTATTATATATTTTATAATATCATTTACTAAGTTTGTTTATTTTGTTACAGATAAACAGTGTTGTTTTTGAATGCACTTGGCGAGGCTGTGGACACATCACCAACAGCTGTTCATCAATAGAAGCACATATACGACACACGCATTTGGGGTATGTACTTTCCTGTTTAACTTATTACTAATAAACCAGGTGGTAGAGCATAATATCTTTTCACAATGTTTACTGCTCTTCTACGGTCGCGCTCGCCCGCGGAAGTACCACCGCCCTTTATGAAGTCGGCATAAAATAAAATATGCATGACTTATGGGGTTGCCGGATGATCATGTCCACCCTATTCTTTTACCCACTCCTTTCCCCTCTAAATCCTAAATCCGACGCTATCCTAACCAACAAACTTATTAAATTCAATTGCACAGACTAACAACGCACTTGTGTCTGTCCAGTTGTTGCGGGTGTCTATGGGCGACGGAAGCGCTTGCCATCAGGTGAACCGCCCGCTCGTTTGTCTTCCTTTCCATATAAAAACGTAAAATGGGCATACAAAACATTAAAGTAACAACTAATGAGGATAAACTCCCAAAAAGCGTATACATTTTGTTATTAAATGTTAAACAAAAAAACTTTTTTAGTTACACGTTGCAAGGTCGATCGTCATAAGAACAAAGTACCGTAATTTTCTACTATACGTCTGTTCGTAGATAAGAATAAAAAATACGGACATACGAGACGAGTTCGACCTAGCGCTAATGACCTTTAACTTTAAGTAATTTTTTTGTGATAGGAAACTATTATATAAACAAAAAAAATATATTATTCGATATCGGTTAATTTAAATCAATTTTCAAAAATGAGCTTGTTTATTATTACCTCGATAATTTGTGTAAATCATATGACAGTGGAGTTGATTTAACAATTAATTTAGTCTCTGGGAATTTTGTGACTGTCATAGACAAGCCCTTTGGTGACCCGGAAACGCAAGGCTTCGCGCCAAGGCTGCCAACTGTACTAACTCGATCCACAATTGACAAGGTCGACGCGACTCGTTGGTCGCTCGTTAGTTATTGCTTAACAACGTCCCTGACTTATTACACACATATAAATTACGGAACTATAAAGTACTTACTGTAAAACAGGTTCCATTTTAGAAAATCGAAATATGGATTGAATTAGTTAATCAAATGAAATCAAAATACGTTTATTCATATTTCTTGCTCGCTCTTATGAAAGGTCATGTTTTACATAAAGATTCGCTCATTATAAGCTACCACCAGCTCGAAAAGCAGATTCTACTGAAAAGAGCTTACGACAAACTCAGCAGTTCCTTTTTTAAAATGATATTGGTTTACAATTTTGTGTACACATTGATTTGCTCTTAAACCTACGCGAGTAACAACAGTATTATGATCTCACAGTGTGTCATTAAATTATTCAGCAATGCTATAGTAAGCTTTACTTAAATTGTATTTTTAATATTACATTTAAATAATTATAATTTAAAAGGTAAGCTTAATACTCAGTACTCCCAAAGATATCTAGTGCAATGGTATGAACAATAATCTAATGTTGGTAACAATGCACGTGTAATGCCTCGTGCAACTGAGCAGTCGTGTATGCACGCCATCTTAGTCATAGTTATGTTTGATCTTAATAAAGATCTTATTAGAATTACATCATGCTAGCGTTCTTTGTGCAATATTTTCACGGAAATTAGCAAAACCTTCCATTGCATAGAGAAATGAACTCATTATTTCCAGTTTATATTTATTTAAAAAGCAAATTCTTGAACAGACTTTAAAGAATATAATACAAATTGAAAATGACCATCAAATTTTGTACATAAAACAGTTTTCCAAAATGGCCTATAAATAACGCAGTTCCGAGATCACCACAAACAAAAAAATACAACAGAATTGTGATAGATGTTGTTTTAATTCGGTTTTTAAACCGTGATTCTCTATATCAAAATAAATAAAGTTATACAAAGCAATATTGATTCTAAGTGCATTTCCTTCTACTGATTTATGTAATGTTGTTGTTAGTCTGAAGTTTATATTATATGGCAGTCACGACATTGCCTTACGTGGCAACAGATGTTTTGAATATGTTAACGAAATAGGAACACGGCTTTTTCAAAACAACACTATATGAAGGATCAATTTGTTCTTGTTCGTTTACAAAGTATAAAATCATTGAAATGGTTTCCCGTCTCGTACGTATAAGGATAGTGGTTGCAACCATTTTTGGTTAATGCTGAAGGAAATCTTGATACCTTATACCGACTTAACACTTACTTTATGCGCGATATTTGTACCGTATATACTACAAAACACATTAGGCAAATAAATCTTAATATAAGTCGGATTAAAGATTTGCTTTAAAAATTTGAATTTAAATAAACGGGATCTATTCTTCAACGAGAATGAACTACGTCTATCAATTGTAATCAATGTTAAAAAATATATAGTCTATGATTCCTAAACATTACGCTGATAGCCATGTAAGAGCTTCTAGAAGAACAGCGGTTAAGCACAATTAGTTTATAAAAATGAGAAAGAAGTTTTTACGTACGCCTTAAAATATAAATTCTTTGTATTTTGACATCATCTCTAACAAACTCATTCTCCATTCGCATCTCGGACAACTTTTCCTTATGTTTTACCTAACCCCTTCTTCCTTCTGCTCTTGAGTGTACTCCGATAATGCTGATCCCTATATATGCAATCCAGCCTCTCCTCCGTGGGACAACGTATTTTAAATTTGGAATTTACTAATATTTCTTAACCCCGCCAATTAAGCTCCAGGCTTGTGCTAGGATATATTTCACGACAATAATCCACCACTCGATTATGTATGGGTATGAACCCTCGATCAGGTGATCGGAGGTCCGCCTTAACCATCAGGCTATTGAACGTATAAGGACATATTTCGTTTAGGGATCGGGTACGAATCGGTACTGTTGCTAAAATTATTATATTTCAATTCCAGTCCAAAGAAAGAGGGTGAGAGCGATCACGAGGAGGAGTTCTACTACACGGAACGCGAGATAGCCATGGCGCCACCGCCTCCCACGCTCTCCCACCGGGACATGTGCCGTCCACCGCACGAGGATCCCGATTACCAGCGACAGCTTGTCGGCTCTTACAGGTACTTTTCAACTTATATTCTCTTACTCCTGATTTATTTTAGGCCCGTCCCCAGTCATTCCATAAGAAATCAATGGAAGTCTCTTAGATTATACGTAAATTTGAGTATGTATGAGTATTTATGTATAGTATATCAGGTCAATGGAAAGTTGTAGACTTCAGCACTAATTAAAGATTTGTAAATCTTTTTTTTTGTTTGCTGGACATTAGAATAGATTGAAGTACTATATTTGGTTTGGTGTTTATTTCTTTGTCTTATTTTCAGACAAGGCTTGCTTTCGACAATGCAGAATGCCTCAGCGAGGCCCATCAGTATACCGGTTAACCACACATGGTCTACTTCGCTTTCACCGGTAAGTCCAATTGTATCAATTATTTACTTTTTCAGGTACATAGAATAATTTTACGACGAAGAACGTACGTACTTTTTTATTATTACTGGACGTTATCTACCGCTACAATTTTTAAAAATGTGCAGCTTTACTTTCTTGATCAAGCTATATTGTGCAGTTAAACTTGCATTTAAGGCATTGATTTTTACATCAATGCTTAAGAAATGATAGCTCCTATGACATCATTAGCTTATTACTTTTAGAAAATTCGCTTAACACACGCATATCCACATGCGTAACTTTGTTTACTGTAGTCTTTAAACTATGAGAACTCTTTATAATATAAATAGTAAGAGTTCAAACTTCGATAGTAGAAGGTGAAACAAACTCAGTATTGTTCATGAAATCGATTGGTGTTAAAAACTTTATATGTTTTTTCTAGAAACACATGCGCCTTTCGGCGATGAGCGGGTCACCGGGCAGTCCCGGGCGCCGGCCACGGTCGGACAACAAAAAATGTCGCAAGGTGTACGGCATGGACCAGCGCGACCTCTGGTGCACGCAGTGCAAGTGGAAGAAGGCCTGCACACGCTTCAACGAATAGCGCAAGAGGCTCTATACCAAAGAGCGCACAGTGGCCATAGACAAACCTTCCAAGCGTTGGACTCAGACTCAAAGACTATGGAATAAAAGCTTATTGTCGTTAGGCAAGTGCCCGGACTAAACGCGATAGCGAGTAAAACTTTCCCGTGAGTGTTTGTGTGTCGTAACTAGACTAGACAGATATTATTATTGAGTTTTTATTAATGATAAGAATTTACGGAGTATATGGTGTATTGTTTGTAATTTAATAAGGGAGACATATTTTTTTTCCTCTTCGTATGTGGCTATTTGACTGCATTATGGACATTGCCCACGTATTTTTGTAGAGCATCACAGTTGCCTTTCCCGAGACGGAAACGTCGGCGACATCGACTGTGAATACTAGTGTCGTAAGTTAGCCTTAAGTCTTGACTGACAGTGCAGTGTGAAAACAATTGTTACGTCAAAGTACGCGATTCAACGTTTATTTTCATAGATCTGCTGAATTTCAACTAGAAAAAAAAGGGAAGTTCAAAAAATTAAAAAATTGCATGAATAAACTGGTACAATATAAATGAAATAGAATAATTATTATATTTTATAATCTTGTGAACAATATTTTTGATACCGATAAATAATTCCTATTTTATGAAAAACCTTCTATTACAAACAACAGATAGCAACCATAATACAGAGTATACAGAGCACATTTATAGAGTATTTTGACAGAGAGAGATTATTGAATATACATATATGTGACAGTTTGTCACATAAAGTAAAAAAAAACAAAGAAAACAAATAAAAGAAGTGAAATTCTGTTTTATGAATAGTTTTTGAACGATTTGTTTTATAGAATTTCTAATATCGAATATGTGAACTGAAAATTATTTAAAACTCCTATAGCTTGTTATGAGGAGGCAAATATTATTTATTTTATTTTATAGGCTTGTGACTCGTGTCCAAAATTTAAGAGGCTCAAAATGAAAGAAATTTAATAAATTTATATGGGTGTAATAATTAAATTCCGTCCACATCAATGAATGTGCTTTTTCGAGTGCATGAATAAACATTTCAATTCTAAACAATGTTTTCACACTGTCAAATATCCGCGCATAAAGTTGGCTAGGATTCATCCAGTCGATTGAAATTTAGCGATGAATTATTTTCACTACATGTAACATTATATATTGACTGAATTATTAGATAATATAAACTTCATAACATATGTGGATAATTACATTAAAAATATGAATTAGTCAGTAAGTATCTCAAATTCGATTAAAAGACTACTAACAACGTTTAGACTTAAATTTTTATGAACATATCTGTATTGTATACAAGGAGGGTCCTCAAGGAGACAATACTCAGTATCCAAACATCACTTAATCGCGCAATTTTTTTATACATATGCCATCGTTAAAGTGACGTAGCGTGACAGTTGACATCTAATAAATGGACAATGCGTTCGGATATTGCAATTGACAATATGGATCTTGGAGAAGAGCACTAATCTGAACAGAATGGAGAGAGAACTTGAAAACAACTGATATGACAAAAATTACGATTATATTGGTGCTGTCAATCACCGCGAAAATGAAGCGCCAAATAAAATTTTTTGTCGTGTTAGAAAAGTAACGTGGGAAGAACGAAACCTTTGCCTTGTTTTTTGCAATAAAAGAAAACAAAAGACGTATTAAAAATTAAAACAAAATTTTAATTATACCTTAGTTGGATAGGACATGATACAAATTTCTATGTATCAAAAGTAAGAGAACTCGAGCAAAATAATAAGTGCTACACCGAGCTGCAATATTATTCTTTAAGTATAAAAGATATTATTAATGTAAATACTTCAAAGTAATTTGAGTTATATGAATAAATTATACATATATTTCGACGTAAAAGCAATGTTTAGGTGTGTATATAAGAATTTTATTAAAATATTGTTGTTGCATAATGTGATTGTTAATAACGAAATTGTTTTATACGATATCATGATTAACATTAAATAATAGAAAGTGTCGTTTTGAATTATAAGTATAACGCCAACATACGCGGCGTTTTTTGTCACATGTAGTTACCAAGCATCGACGTTGATACCCATATTGTGTTAACAGATTATATAACATAAACACATTTTGCTGAATTATTATGGACATGATATTCCTGCACGAGCCTTGATCGAATGTGCCAATCCCATGGATGTTTGTTGTTTAATTTCTCTGTAAGTGTAAGTCGGTTTTTACATTTAATTTTATGTACTTGGTGCTCTAAACAATTGTCACGCACATACCAATATTGATATATCCGTGCCTATATATTTTTCTATTTATACATACGATCATGTGTTGCCAGCTGCTGAGCAACTTCTGAGTTGCAAGCTTCCACGTAACAATTACGTACGTTTAATACTCTATTTCATTTTAGCTTCCATCTAAATTATGCTCATATCAGAATGATATAGATGAATATTTACATACCTCTTTACATTACGATATGTAGATCTCACTGTTTGAAATATGCTAGATCTGATTACATAATAAGTGCTACACGATATCCTTTCTACAGATCATGTTGTTTATGGAAGTTCTTTTGAAAATATTACCTACGTTGTAATCAAAAAATCATTAATAGAGAAATCGAAATTTTAAAAAAATATACTAAGCGGCTATTTTGAGGAATATAAATAAAGTAGTGAATTTTTTTCTTGCCAGTTCGTTTATTTATTTAAATCGAAAGGTACTTACAAATGTTCTTGACTTCATTCGGGATTTTATTATGTAAACTTTTATTTTCTTTTTGGAGTACCTGGAAAAATCTACCAAATACATTATGTATATTCAAATTGCAATTATGGTTGTGATAAAACATCATAATGTTGTAACTTTTAGCGAAAATATTTTTTTTTGTTTTTATTGAAGTGTAATTAACGCTCACCGCCCCACAAAAGATCACATTTTTATGAATTTACAACAAAGAACAATCCAGCTAGCAATCTAACAACTGCCATATTGTAAGGAACTAGGATAAAGGGGTTTAGATTATATTTAGTGTTTAGCTCTTAATATTATTTTAAGTTTGAAGTCATAATGTAGTATTTAATAACTTTAAGTACAACTATTATCGTTGGACTTTACAAGAAAGGCTGCTATGCAAAGTAAGTTTCAAACGATAACTATAATTTGAACAATTTTCTTTTCTGTTATTCCAAAATCAAGAAAAAAGAATGAACTTTGGGCAGAAATATATCTCGAGCTATCGTTGAACCATCATATCTTACCATAAAATAAAGATGAAACAACTAGGAACGAAATGCCGTGCCTGGTTTTTGTTTTACTACAGATCTCAATTAATAAATGAAGCTACTAGATTTATTTATATATTTCAAAGAAAACCATATTTCTTTTTTATTATTTTAATTTGTCATATTAGATTCTATTTCTATCGTAGTAGATAAAGACAATTTACTTTTAATTAGCAGTTAAGATATAGTTTATGTACCGTGTTAATTTAACTAGCCAAATTTTTGCTCAATATTGTATACACTCAACACCAAAGTCATTACCTATAGTAAAATTATTTTTAACATTTCAGTACAAAAACGGAAAAAAAATTTGCGGGCAACATTGACATCTGCATCTTATATTACATGATAATAATACACCGTTCGATTTGTCTTATAAACAACTTTCCTTCTATTTTTAAAACTATAAACTTTCATGGAAACATGCAAATTTAATTTTGTGTTGTTCGAATTTAATTTTTTGTCAATTTCCACAACGTATTTTAACAATTTTCTTAGGTTTTTACTAAGCGATGTCTACCAAACTTCATTACGCCAAGTTCTGTCAAAATATCGTTCATCTAATGTCTTTCTCTTGATTCTTTCTGCAACAAGGCAAATCAAACAAACAATGCTTTTGAACAAAGTACAGCTGTAAATATATCTTAGATTCATAATTTGTAGCAATATTGTTTCTATTTTGAAAGGATACATTTTCAGTAGTGCAAAACTACTTTACACAGAATAAATAGGACACATACATATATTGTTTATAACAAAACAAAAATTAAAACAACAAGAGACGAAAGCTAGGCGGACAATGTTAAAATCTGAATATGTGTAGCTGATTTCTATTGAGTGTTATTTATTATAAGATTCAAATATTTTTTTTTTTAATTATTTTAGTATAAAATCGTCTTATTTTAAGACTCTTAAAGGAAATTATTCGTAGAGACATCCAGTCTTATTTTTGTACTTAGAAGCATATCGTAGATTTAATTAGACTATATTAACATCATCGTTTCACCTATGTTATGTACTAAAATGTTACCGCGCCGGAAAAAAACTTATACTTTCATTGAAAATCACAGGAGACGCTGCTTATGAATGTACATTTAAGTGCGCCTACTCAAGTTTCTTTTATTTAAGGTTAAACCATACGGAATATGTAAATATGTAAATGCTAGATAATATTTCTACCACATATATCCGTCTATGTATATATATAATTTCATAATAAATATAGTATGCTGAAAATGGTTTTGTGTAGCTGCAAAGAACTATCAAATATATTAGGTAACTTTCTAAATGCTTGAAATTCGAAAGTGTACATTAAATGAATACAGTACTTTAACTTAGAATAAAACATCCTTAAATAATTTGAAACTATTGTTGCTTAACAAAACTAGTTATACGTTTTTTTTTTCTTAAATACGCTGTGTAGTCCCACTATGATTATAATTATATCTTTTTATTTTAAAATTATTAATATTTGATATGATATTTCAAAATTTTATTACACGTTTATTTTGTTATATTTTTGTTCCGTTCGATTTGTGGTAGGTATATTTATGTGGGCAATCAAATTTGACGAAAATATGTCTCCTGTCTATATGTACGTACCGTTCATGATAAGTGCTTAATAATTCTATCAGTTACATTACAAAAAAAAATTGATTTGTAAAATCGTATTAAATGTCGAAGATAATAACTTCTTCGGCAGTTATATCATATTTATATATGTATTTCCGTTTAAAATATATTATACTTATGAATTAGCATCGTAAGATAATGGTAACATCAGATAAATGTTGTCATGTACCAATCAGAAAATGTTTTTTAACATAATAATTAAATTGTTAAAGAAAATTTTGGTTAAATCGAAGTGTTGTTAATTGTTCAAGGTATGTATAAAAGTAACAAACAAAACATAATCATAATACATAATGTTTTAATTTTGAATTTTTAATATTTTGGAAGTATTGTTTGCTTCTATCTCTTAAGGGCTATCATATACATATTGTACAACCATGCCTTTAAAATATCAAAAGTATTTTAACATCTTACAAAGAAGTGTGAATTATTATATTTCATGATGTTACATTATCTATTTATAATCGATTCATCGATTTCATAGTTACCAGTAGTAATAAGTGCGCAACGTTATTATAAATTTAAGAGATCGTTTGAGATGTTATTTTTCGCTCTGAAACGTAGGCATATTCCATATGTTGTCAATATCACAGCAGTTTTTACCGAAACTGTCAGCAATAATGTTTTAAATGCCATTGAATTTCTTACACATTTATATTTATAAACATTTTATAATATCCCAATGTTTACGAATCGAAGGCAATACAAGCCTAACAGACCGATTGTTAAAATAATGCGAAGGAAATAATATTCAGCTGGCAGTTGATCTACTGTGATATTCATAATTTTATTTATTAATCTTTTAGAATATTATTTATAATTGTAAGATTGTATGTGAACGTGTATTATTGTTTATTGAAATCGTGTTAGATATAGAAAAATGTTATTTTATATTATACACTAATGTGACGGTCCAGAATGTGTTCCAAAATCATTGAAATTTGAAATGTTACAATTTTCTTTATTGGAATATTTTTTCGTTAAATTATCAGTAATTGGTTTGGTATTAACTTATGGATATGAATTGTTAGAAATTTGAAGATAGTAACGCAGAGTAGAAAATCAAGACATCACAAACATTTTGTAATGGACTATACACTCGATGCTCTCTAACTGATTAAAAATCATGATTAAGATGTATTGCATTTTAAAGCTGCGGGACTCGACTGCAAAGAATATTCCTATATGTTTGAACTTATACATACTGTCTATCTGTTCATTATAACAAGCGTTACACATTTTAACGAAATATAGGTGTGGATACATGTTATAATTATATATACATTACTTTATGTAGACTGTTACGTCTAACATTTATACCTCAATAAGTTTAGAATGGATTATGTCTTGAAAATATATATTGCAATTATTGGAAATTAATGTGGCATTATTTTCCCAACCCAATAAGGAAACTGTAATTTGTTGTCTTCTTAATTTGAAATGTATTTCATTCTATAAGTTCAAATATGGTTAAATATATCATCAAAGTTCTATCGTAAAAGTTTTTCGAATTGTACTACGCCAAATCTAAACAGAGTATATGGAACAAAACTAGATATTATAATTTATTTCAGATTACAAAAATATATAATATAAAATTTAGATTTAACCACTATTGTTTTAATGGCCTTTAACCTTTTTTTCGTGGATACTCCTTAAAATTTTTATTTCTCAATAAAGGAAATATACTATAAAACAAATTATAAAGAAGAAACCAATGGTAATTAGACAATGCCATAAAGTGGTATCAAAAATTCTCATGCATCAAGATAAAAAATATATAGTAATTATTTTCATAATTTCTTAGGACTTCACGCTTCATGAATTCGATTTTTAACCAGGGAATTTCATTTGAAAACATAAAAGTATGAATTTTTCTTTACCTACATGACGTTTGCGCAATCTGTCATAGTGATGTAGAATGCAATAAGAACTATTTTCTATGAATCTATTTTTCGAATTTATCAAATATCTCCGAAACCCAGGGTTTTTATACGAAAATAACTTCCTGGTAGTTAATATAATAAGTCTGGTCTCCAAAAAACATGTTTGAACTTGATGCTACTTGGTACGGTTTGCCATATAAAAATGGGCATTGTCCTTTACATATGTAGAGAAATAATATTACGGTTTTACAGAAAATTAAACATATGTAAAGCGCCAAAAAGGATGACACTATTGTTTATGAATAAGCAGGGCATATCTTGTGCTTTTACGCATGTGTTTACTAGATTTTTACTCTAAAGAGATTTTCTTCATTTCTACCAAAGCACCTTTAATTCCTCATATGTACAAAATCCTGTCAAAACAAAATGATAGTCACAGATTTATTATTATTAATTTATGTATAGATTAATTTCCTTTTTTTATTAATTAGATCCGAGTCCGGGCCTAATTCTTGACGATGTTCGCCGGACTGAAAGCCTTAAAAATATATTACACCCTCTTTAAAGAGGTTATTGTTGATTTTTAATGGTTTTGTGATGGAACATAATACATTGGCAGATTTTATACTCAACCTAAGGATATAATTAGTTTTATTTTTTTTCGAAATTTTTTGTTTCCCGAAGATAGATCTATCCTATCCTATCATCTATGAAATCTATGTGTTCAATTTCGTCAGATCATAAACTTCTAAGACACGAATAGAAAAGAAACACTATGGCAGGTCCATCTGTTGAATCGAGCAGTGTCCGTTAGTAGATTCTTATAGATTAAATAGTGGTTACGGTTTTCAATACGAACCGATTTCGATACCAAATGAACTTGAAAATTCCACTAATACTACCACCATATCTCCATAATTTCAGTATGATTGAAGCTCTGGTTCAAGAATTATCGTATTATAAGTATTGGTAAAAGATGCTTGCATGGTTTTATACTCTCTTTCTCTCTCTCTTGCATGACAAATTTAATTTAGGAAACTTAAAAAATGCCATATCGTCGAAAAGGTAGAATACCTTTAAAAATTGTTTGTCCTACGGACACCCTCCTCTTACTTGTCCACACCACCTCCTCTATTTCAGCCATTTATGATTAATATTCTTAACTATATAAAATGTGAAATGTTGTCTTCCATACTATTTTAGTCTCTAAGAGGTTAATCAAATTAGCAGCAGCATTTGTGCGTGACAATGACCAGCCTGCTGCGTGCTGTATGTACCCTACGTTTAAACTTTATATATTATTTATAA
>JAOCPS010000023.1:1397624-1418299 GCA_025505425.1 Graphium colonna | reverse complement strand
AAAAGATATGCCCAAACATACATAAAAAATAAAAACCTTTTTAAAACAATAAAAATATAACAATTTCTGTTTTGCTAATTTAATCTTATGTGTATGAGATAACATTGTTTTTACAAAGCAATGGATATTCCATTACGGGAAAAATAATGATTAACGAGTTTCCATTTTGACGTTGCACCGCGGACATTTTTAAAACGCTGATTATGTAAGGTTTTTTTTGTATATACATATACATCAAATGCAATGCAATTATCAAATAACACGACTACAGATATAAATTAACCAGTAAATATAATTCTCACAAAATGTTTAATTGTCGTGGGATAAGTATTTATAAATTTAAAGATAGCATTACCAGCACATGAGATCGGCTATAAGTAGTTTTATTGTCCGTGTACAACTAAAACTGCTTTGCCTATAAAAGGCTCTGATAGTCCTGAACGATTACATGAACCAGTTAAACGTGATATCAACGAAGTATTAGCTATGGACAAGTAAGCTGGGATATTTTTATCCTACGCCTATTCTTAGTCCAAGAATAGTAGCAAACTTTTTAATAATAAAATAGGATTGGTATAGAATGGGATCTTATTTTATTAAAAAAATATATTTAACCGACGCTGTAACATTAACAATAAGGAAGCATTAAAACACGAAAGAAGGATAAGAAGGAAGCGTATTATTCAAATCATTATAGCTTCGAAAACGCGGCAAGAATTTTAATAGATAAGCTAGTCAAATTTAAGTCTTTTAACACATTTTATTAGCTAATTTGTTAATTTACCATAGTCGGTAATTATTAGATATAGTAATGGGAAAGACAATGAATAAAAAATAGTAAGTAAAACTCTTTAAGTAAACAGGGGTTTTAAAGGGGATATCCCCTTTAAAACCCCTGTTTTAAAATTAGATTCATCCTCATTAGCACGTAATAATAAGTAATGGTCATAAACTACACTTGCATATCTAACTAATTTAATTAAATGCTTAATTTGTCCATGCTCTTTTAATTCGTCAATTAGTTAATTTTAGAGTTAACGTACTTTTGTGTCAATTTTTTTATTTTTGTTCAATAATTATAAAGGTTGGGTCAGATGACCTTAAATCGATTAAGCGTAAAAAGTTATTCAGAGTACAGTTTCAATGAGAAATATAATTTTCCCAATTCAAAATAATTATTGTTATGGCTAATTATTCATTATTCTTGATAAAAAGCTTAAAGTTAAAAGTCTTATGAAATTAGGCTACTTAATAATATATAATATCGCAATCAGTGCTAAAAATAGTCGATACCATTATCCATAAACGCTACAAAATTTAACCTGAGGTGGCCGGATGCACCCATTATTAATAACATCCGGTCATTTCACGCAAACTAGCGATTAAAATATCATTGTATTTAGCTTAAACACACTTTATCATTACATTCTTCGGAAAGGGTTAATCGGGTTTGTAAAGTTAACCAGAAAAATAAAGCGAGTAATCAAAAACATATTTTTATCAGTTGGTTCAAGTGAACGACTTCAGGTATTCATTAGTATCAGTGTTATGGGTGTAAGTCGTATGATTCTCATGAAATATTTATAAAATAAAACGTTCATCACAAAGAAAAATTGTTATTTGTAACTTTAAGAAGCTTGAAACATCACATTTCTCAGTGTTAAACGGCTAATCTAGCTCGTGCTAGTTCCTTTATTATCTAAAATCTAAAATTAACTTACCTACTAACACGACAGGGACAGAGGCGCTAAAGTGTTTCAGTTCGGGATACCACTTGTGAATGACATTTTCGTATGAAGACCGACTCCCAACAGAGTAGCACACTAAGAAGCAGTTTGTCTGTAAATGATTTTATTATTTCTATTTTACTAATGACAATTTTATTTTTATAATTATATTATAAATTATCTGGTTCCTGTGGTTTCATCTGCGACATTTTTTTTACTTTTGGTTTTTTTTTGATACTCTGCTCCTATTGGTTATAGCGTTATGTTGTGTAAGCTAAAGCCTTCGTGATCAACATTGGGCTATCCAAAATTAAATTATTTTTTCATTCCGGATTAGTAAATCCTGAGCTTAGAACCTCGAACATATTAACAAACAAACAAAGCTCTTCAGCTTTATAACATTTGTATGTATTCTATTATTTAGCATGGTAACACGACGGTTAAGAACCGTGGTTTGAATTGCATTGCGCGTCGGTGCTTCAAATCAGGGTTACAGATTCAATTACTTTATAAGAGCATGATGATTTTTTTTAATATGAAAATATGGCAGGACAGGATTTAATCCTTACATATTATTTGAATATTTTACATATGATATTAAATGCATACATTTAAATTTATATCTACTCGTATACTAATGCAATAAAACAAAAGAGTTCTTGTTCAAACAAGCTGTGAAACTACAATTCAGAAGAGAAAAAATATTTTCATATATGATCGCCTGATGAAAGAGGAATAGTTTAGGACCTTTCTAGTAACACGATGTGACTACAATGGGACAAACTGTACTCGATGAATTTAGATGGATTAGTTGTCAGGATATTAGAAGGCAAACGGTTTCAGTTCCTTTTAATATCCTGACTAATAAACTACTGTCAAAGGTTTTGTTGAAAACCTCGATGGACTGTTTACATGCCCAACCGATTTATATTTCAGGATTTTCTTATTTTTCAGGAAATTAGGAATCAGCCCCTAGTATCCTAATACAACGAAGAAACAGTCTCTCGAATCACAAGACGTAGTTTGAAGAACCAGATATTTAATTGTTTTGGGAAATATATGTACGTACACGTCTAACTTAAGACTACAACTTTGCATTATATTTAAAAAAAATAAGTATTATTTTAGTATAAAACAACATATTAGGAATTTAAAAATTAAGGCTGTTGATTTGCAACATTAACAGCCTATATTTGAAGATTTATCCGTAGAAAAAATATTTTCTTAAAAATCGTGGATTGCAAAAAAAACTTACGTTATTGTAGGATAATGGCCGAAGTCTCTCATAATCTTCCTGTCCAGCAGTGTCCCAGAGCGCCATTTCCACCTCCACATCATCTACCGTGATGTGCCCCACATAATTATCGAACCTGAATTCGAATAGTTTTGTCCATTTATATTTTAGGGAATTATGACATCATTATATTATCTTTATTCAATAATGATAGATAAAATAGGTATCCATTTGTACGAAAACCAAACTTATGAAACATTATCTTTTACGACCATGTCTGTAAAGAATGTTAAAAATAAATATGACATGATGTTTATGTGATCCATCAAATCATATGGCATGTCAGTACGATATATTTATATATGTATATAATTTTTGTGTACATGTGAGTGTGTAACTGAATCAAAAGCTATGCTGTTTTTAATAAAATTTTATTTGTGGAATAGGATGGAGTCTCACATGGTTAAGGAGTTGGGACCTGATAAATTGCACTGTTGCCGATTGCCAGATTTTGAGTCGACCAACGTCAGCCAGATCCAATAACTTAATAATAGTTAGCTTGAATTTTCATTATTAATATAATATATTAATAATTAAACATCAAGATTCAATAAAGTTTTTAGTAATTTTTGTGTAAAAAAGTATCACATATGTAGATATATTATTAAGTTATTGGATCTGGCTAACGTTGGTCGACTCAAAATCTGGCAATCTGCAACAGTGCAATTTATCAGGTCCCAACTCCTTCTTAGCCATGTGAACCTAACAAATTTCCACATACATGACCTAGTAAGAACGTAAAGTAATATGAATTTCATAACAAAGATCCTCAATATTGACTGCTGTTTTGTTTATAAATTCGTTATTATTATTTTTTAAAAGTCATAAATAATAATTATTCTTTTCCTCCATAGTAGATGAACTGTTTTCCACAGTGTATGCAACAACATTTGATTCGATCGTCATGGGAAGTGCCATGAAATCACACGTATGACGTGATATAGGTACTCGTATTAATAAATACCTAACCACATATATATATGTGTCGTTCGTAAATGCTGAGTATTAACATCCTATGAAAAACAGCTCCAACAAAACTGGAGACAATTAGACAATATTTAGTCCAGAAATCGATATGGCCTAGACTTTGAAAAATATATTTATAATTTGTTATTTATTCCAAATTAAAAACAATAATATGGTCGATATCTATGTCCATGGTCCATGTTCGTCGATTTCCACTTACAACCAGATTAAAGACAATTTTTTTTATAGTTTAAGATATAGACCTATGCAAAATTTTCATAAATTTTAAACATGGTGTAGGTAGAACCTACATACGTAGAACGCAGTGCCCCAGGGCCACATTCCGACCGTGGAGGAATTAGGGCGTAGGCAATAACCCCCATACAACATCTACAAAAGAGCTTTTAAGATTCAAAGGACTTAATAGATTTTCTTTAATCTTAGCTATGAATTGTCTTGACAAAGTCACGGTAAAAACAAAATTAAAAGTCTGAATAAGTATATTCGTATGGGAGCTACGGCGACGCCACTGAGAGACTGATAAACATAGTATTTTTACAATTTATTTACACACTATATATAGTATATCTAGTACATCTTAACAGTATATCTTTACAGTGCTCATTTTTTATATTTTTCTTTACAAGGATAAACCGATAAATCTGTAAAAGATTGCTTTATGTAAAAACACTTTTACATAAAGCAATCTTTTACGGATTTATCGGTTTATCCTTGTATACATGAAGTTACGAAGAGTATAAAAAAGACAATTTATTTACCAGACTTTACCCGTTTAAACCTATGTAGTTTGTAACTATATTTTAATCCACATTATTATCGTTGTTACTTTTAACATGCAAATATTTCTTAACGACCAATGCAAAAATGGCTGAGCAAATTTTAATGAAATTTGACAATTATATAGTACAACCTCAACGAACTTGATAGATATGTTTTATTTCAGATAATAATAATCTGAACTCGAAACAAACGATGTTTCGTGATAATTGGTTATTATCATATTATTTATTGTTATTGTAAATAAATATAACATTACATTCAATTGTATCGCGAGTTCGAAACCGTGTGATGCATATTGGTTACAGGGATGGACAGCAAGGAAGTCCGTTTGTAGCGAGGTTTTATAAGGAGGAAACGACTGGTGTGCACAATACAACAATGCCGCGACGCACATTTGACTTTATAAATATTGTACCTTTGCAATACTCTGTGCGTAGACACACAACAGGAATTGTACCGGGAAAATACACGGTTAATTATGAATCAACCGAATAGTTATTTGATGTCAACAACCAATAAAATTATCGTTATAAGAATTCTGTTTAATAAAACATTGAATCCTTAAAAAAGAATGTGTTTCAGTGTCAAATTATCTTTACAATCATAAAAAAGCTGGAAGTTTTTTTTATTTAAACTCGCAAATAACTGGAAATACGGTCGACTTTGTAAATAATTTTTTAGACCTCAAAAAAGGAGAGCTTATATGTTCAAATGTATGAATGAATCTTTTATGTATGTTTACTGATTTGTTTCCTTATTGTGGATTTTTAAATTTTTTATTTAAATGGAAGGAATATACTTTCAGATTGGTCGCATAAAATTTACATAGAAGTCAGCCCAGTAGTTCTTTTTTAAATAAAAAATGCTGCAGATATATAATATGTTATAAATCTAAGGACATTAAAGTTGGTTTTGTAATTTTACGAAAAAATAATACTTGTATATGACAATCCAACTGAATATGGGTTTAAGACTTTTAATTCAAGATCATGCTTAGACTTTTTCAGTCAGAGCATCTCATAAATGGCGTGCGAAGCCGCGGCACACGGGTAATTTATTTTAAAATAGAAATTATTGTGCCTCTAAACACTTGCTAAAATACTAATAATGAACCGGTTTCTCAGTTCTAGTACTGTTTTGTTTACATTTACTCTAAAGATTATAGTACATTACCATGTATAACATACGATTTACAGTACTTGATTGGTAGTGAATTTAGTCATTGATGAGTCACCTTATCCACACCTTAGGTTTAAAGCACATATTACGTAGAAAAGTAAAAAAATTACTCATCGTAACTTCAACAAAGATATTAAATACATTTGTACCGAAAATTGAATAATAATAAGCATAGGATCATTGTGAAACATAAAGCTTCACTTAAATAATAATAATAACACATTATCGGAATCGAAATAGTTGACCGTGGCTGAGGGGAATAAAATCTGATTGGCATGCACACTTGATACCGGCAGCACAGACTATTTCCGGTGTTATCTTAACTTAATGTTGTGTAAACACAATCGCATTTTTATTTTAATGTGCTGTAATGTTAACTCGTTATAGTCAATGAAGCAACAAAGTTTCGCGCATTATCAAATATATTTCAGTTTAAAGTCTACTCAATTTAGATGATTTAGTATTAATTTTAGTAAAAATAACTAAAAACAATTACTTCATAAGTTGGATTTTAATGATGAATCATATGGTATATGTCGTTACAATATTAATGAAGTCAAAACACCTGCCGGACGAATAATTAACAACTCTGAGATAAGGAAGTTACCGCATCAATTGCTAATTTAGTTACGCACGACACCGTACAGCAGCCGACCCATTGACCTCTTGCCACACCTGCGACAAATTCGAGATAAAGAAATATTCTACTTACACCGTCGGTACATATTCTTCTGGAAATTCATTTCTGGTATACACGTACAGCAAGCAAGTCTTGCCGACCATACCATCACCGACCACTGTTATCTTTAGTCTCTTGGCCGTCCCCATGTTACAATCCAGCACATAGGATAAATAGCCGCACACAATTCACAATATTAAATGTTGTTAAGGTCTTTTGTAACACACCGATTTAGCTACTGCCAACTCATATCGTATTTTAGCGATACTGTATTCACTGGTAAGACAAATCGGTCCTTGAGTACTCTTATCATTTAGTGATGTAATGATCTTATCACACTAAGATACATTTCTGATAACGCGGCAATTTTAATTGTGAGCGTACGCGTGCGCGGGCGCACTCCTTCAGCGATGAATGCCGAGTGATGACAGATTTAGAGTGGGAGTGATTCAATTGTGGTTGGTCACAGCAGGCGACGTCTGCTGGCGAGTTTAAATACGTGATTAATTCTGTGAACGTTTTTCAACCAAACATCGCCGCAAATGAGCTAACGACATCGTACGTCAATACTATACATATAAGAAATCGAGCGTCATTGCTAACGCATAACATATAACAATACGATAATGATGTTAAAATAATATTTTAATTAAATTTTATATTGGATGGATTGAAGTAATTACCATAATGGTTTTTTGCTTCTGGGTTTCTATTTTTACTTTAAGTCTCATCTTATGAACTCTTCTCTTTAATAAAATTACTTATAATAATATTTAGACCAATCCACTTGTCTTTTAAGTCACTTATTAGGTATTTCATTTTCAAGAACTTAATTGAGTTTTAAAAAATATATATACATTAACAATGTAACTCTAAAATTAGTATAAATTTACTTTGTTAAGTCTCTTAAACCATATATGCGGAAAGACTGTTCATCAAGAAAAATATAGGTATATTCTCAAAATAGAAAAAATACAATAGCAAACATATGATTAAGTGTCATTTATTTAAAATTGATCGCATTATCACAATATTTGTACATTTTAGTCAACATATGCTCATCTATTAAGCAAAAACAAAAACAACAAAATGTCAATATTAAGTACTTAGCAATTATAATTAATTAATACTGATTAGAAATGAGATCAAATTATAATTTAGGTCCAAAATATATCTAATACTTAACTCTTAAATTATAGCATTATTAAAATAGTTAATGGATAACATGGTTTATTATTATTAAGCTACATATGTTTAATTCCCTCCAATAATAAAAGTTCTTTTAAAGCCAGTACTTCTCGTATTAGATCTTGATTACTTTCTTGAAGTTTTGTTATGACTTTTCTTTGATTCCTCTCACGCTCTTTGATTTGTATGATTGTGGAATCACATATATCCGAGCATGGCGCATGTGAGTCTGCAAAGATATTACAAGAATTATAAATATTCTTACAATATAATAAAAAATAAAAATTGTGTAACAAGAGATAGATAGTTTTGCATTTAGAGATTCATTCTTAAATATGTAATGTATGGTAGTTACAAAATATTTCATGCACATAAATACAAGTCTTACCAGATTTATTTCTCAACTTATCTGTCAGCTTATTATTTTCCAATTGCAGTTTTGCTATTTTATTTTGTAAAGCCTTTTCAGTAGTTTCTTTTTGTTTGGTAAGCTGTGTGAGTTTTGTACGCATCTCTAAATATTTATGATATATTTCACCCGACTGATCAGATACTCTTTGGGCTGATGCTACACAAGCTTTCGATTCATTTTTCTCTAACTTAATTTTGTCTTTTAATTTATTCACTATTACCTAAAACAGAATATAGATAAATTATACATAAATAACGAAATGTTACGATATATTGTGAAAAGATAACAAAAACAGCATAAATTTTACTTACATTCAGCTGATTATTATTACTTTCCAGAACGTGATTGCGTTCTGCTAATCTGTCTGCTTTTTCATTTGTACTCTTGTGATTTTGTAATAAAATCCACACAGCATTGATGAGTTTAACTAAAGCTTCAGTGGTTAAAGTATTGTTTTCGACATCTATATGCGGATTGAATGTATAATTAATATTTTGAAGTCCAAATTCCTGAACAAGAAATGAATAAAAGAAAAACGTTTTAAAACAACGACAATCAAGAGGTTTAAGAGAAATGTTGTACTATATACCTCATTTATTCCGATCAAACATTCTTTGAAGTTTTGTTTAGTACAAGGTTCATAAAGTGTCGCTTTCTTAAACTTATAATTTAACAAAAGTTCTTTTACTTCTTCGTCTAAACTATCAAATTCACTTTGAGCCATTTTAATAGTTCAAATAAAACTAACCAATATACTATTATTAATACAAAATACACAAAAACACTTCTTTCTTAAAACTTAACTGAATTCAACGGAAATGATTATTTTAGGGTTACCAGTTTTAAAGAATTCTATTTCCAAATGTATGTAAAAAATCCTCGTATTTTGGTTGTAAAATTCTGTGTTATATTACAAATATGAAATTGAGTTTATTTGTTGTAACACTTCTAGTTCTTAACATTTTTAATCATGATGATGATAATTATCATGAATTTTTTTTTATAACAAAATGGGTAAAGAGAGTGCACACGTTGTTTTGGCAAAATAGGCAATTAAGCTATATAACCAAAATAGCTTATTTTATACTTTTCATCAAGAAAACATTGACAAACTGAATGTCTAAGTGTTCGGATAAGAAGCCGGCCGCACATATATGGTTTCCGTTTGATTGAAGTTTTCCCTATCGGATAAGCTAATTATATTTGTATGCATATTTCACAATCTGATTTTTTTATAGAGTAAGGGAATATGGTAAGTGTTTACTGAAGCCCATGGACTCCTGCAATACCAGAAGAGTTGTAAGAGCCTTGTCGGCCTTTGAGGCAGGAATAGGCTCTCTTCTTGAAGGTCCCTGAGTCGTATCGTTCCGGAAATACCGCTGGCGACAGTTGATTCCACAAAGGTGTCGTGCGTGGCAGAAAATGATGACGGAATCTCACAGTAGTGAACTGCAAACCATCAAGGTGGTAACGATGGTACTTGGTTGTATGTCACGTTGTACGCTGTACAAACTCAGCACAGAACACTCCCTGTGGCATATGCGATAGAAAATGCTGAGAGAAGCAACGTCTCTACTTAAGGCCAGGAAATCAAGCTGATCGGAAAGAACTTAGTCAGTAGCTCGACGTTGGATGCTGTCAAATGGAAGAAGGTGGTAGAGAGGTGCTCCAGTCCAGAGGTGAGAACAGTATACCATATGTGGCCAAACTTGCTCTTTATAAAGCTGCATGCGGTGAGTCACCTGGAAGTTCTGCTTCGTTCTGCTGAGGACGCCAAGTTTTCTAGGCGCCAACTTGGCTTTATCTTCCAAGTGACCGCGGAACTTTACGCCACTCGATATGTCGACGACAAGTATTCCGATCGAAGCTGTGGTAACCAGGCAAGTGTTCTTAAAGTGAGGAGACGACAAAGGGTTCCTTTTTAGCGGTGAACGCCAAAATTAGTGTCTTTTTGTGTGATTTTGCTGAGCAAAACATCTCGATTTCAGACACAAGTTTGTTCCAGCACTCATCGACGCGGTCCTGAGAAATATTTGCCCGACTGGTATAAAAGATGTCTACTGTACTGTCATCTGCATAACAATGAATGTTGCTATACGGAACAAATCATTGATATGCAGAAGGAACAGTGTGGGAGATAGCACGCAGCCTTGTGGGACACCAGCTTTCACAGTCTTTGCGTCGGAGCATGCACAGTCGACAACGACCTTGATGCTCCGATCTGCAAGGAAGTTGGGTATCCAGTCGCATAATTTCTCAGGTAGTCCGTAAGGTGTGATCTTGGAAAAAAGCGCTTTGTGTCATACGCGATCGAAGGCCTTTGCTACGTTCAAGCTAACCGCCAAAGCCTACCCCTTGATCTTAATTGCTTCCGCCCATCGATGGGTCAGGTACACAAGTAGATTACCTGATCGATTTTTGCGGAAACCGTATTGTTGGTCATTGATCTACTGGTGATCCTCAAGGTACTTGAGGAGTTGGCTGTTGATGATTGACTCCATTATATTTGGGAACAAGGAGGTAATGGCAATCGGCCTGTTGTTGGACGGATCCAAGTGATCGCCTTTTTTTGGGATCGGGTGCACTAACGCCGTTTTTCAAAACGACGGAACGGAAAAAGACACGTTAAAACCTGTGCCAATTCTGGAGCGCACATCCTCAGCACAATAACGGGAATTCCATCGGGCTCACTTGACTTTTGGACATCAAGGGAGAAAAGCGCTTTACGCACTGCACTCAAATGAAAGTGTATTTCTGGCATGGAGTATTCAAATCGCGGGATAGTCGGCTGTGTGTTCCTCCCATGCTAGCGCGCTAGGAATTTCTATCTATCTGAATTCCTGATACGCTAAATCGACACGTGTTCTGTGTGATGCGGCCGGCCTAAGCCTAGGAAATCGCAAGTACGTAAGTAAGGGTACGAAAAGTTCCTTGAAACATATGGTTTTCTTCCATAGGACATTTTGTATTTGCGAAACGATCCAGCAATTTCAATTTGTAGTTCAGAGGATTTCTGTTTTTTCTGTTACTGGATCCTGTGTCATTAGTATTTAGACTCTAGTAAGTGAAAAGTTAGAAAATTATCATACTAAGTTGTTTTTGTATTCCCTATTCAAGCACCCCTCTGTCCATGGGCAGTGTTACTTTAGCGAGTGAATAAAGCCAGAGACAAAATGTAGTCTTGTAAACTCACGGCATAGAAGAAGATTCATTTCAGCTAGAATCTATACCTGCCGCCTCTCCATACAGGCGGCAGGTTCACCGATCATACAACTTACGATTTAAAGAACCATTTATAACATACTCTTATAAGCCGTTAAGTTCTCGCAAAATTGTGGAATGACCCAGAATTCTTGTTGCGTACCTACCGGTTTCAATAATTGAGATCTCTATAAAAGCCCTGCCTGGCTCTCATGAGCTCCGCACCTCCACCTGTCTAAGCAATGTCACGTCCTGTATCATCAGTGCCTTCCCGGGGAACGCGACGCGCAACGCGGGGAAGACATTTACTACAGGCATGCAGACATACTAGCATTCAAATTGGGAAGTTAAATAGATAACGGCCATCTAAGTCTAAATTTGCAGTCCATACCACCTATTAGTAATTGCAATGCGGCGGTAGGAAGGCCGGCTTGTGGTTCCGGCGCGCCTAGCCTGGAGAGAAAGGGAAGTAGTCGTCCCGTGGTAAAGATGGGGCTAAGGCGGCTTCCCGTGACCTTGTTGATATGCCAAGCTAGAATACCGTGGAGGTTTCAGTGTGTGAGAGTTCGACGTAAGCCTTTCTTGTCCTCACAATGAAGGTCCCTATTTTCAGCATTTCCTCATTTTTAAAAATTGGGTCGTGTCCAGACCCGTATGTTTTGCGTGTATATGTGTAGTTATTTTTTTTAATATCCATCTTTATGTGCTGGGCCACTACAGCTGCAGATGTACTGGCGCCATCTTTAATCCGCACGGACATTTTCATTCGTGTTTCCGGGACCACATGGTAATTTATGGGTAACATTGTATTGCTCTTTAGTAGCCCTTTTCCGTCATGGACGCCGTTTTTACTTTGATAGCTCTTTTGACGATAGCGGGGCGAATTTTTAACAATTACCAATTGTTGAACAAACGAGAGAACCGAGTAAGGTTTACAATTATAATTCGGACGAAAACGCATTTTGTGTATATAACATACGCATGTTTCGAGAAAACTCTGGAACCTATGCTTGAATGAACTTGGAATAAATGTAAGCAACTAAAATTCGTACAGCATCAAAATTAGTTCAGTAGTTTTGAAGTCAAATATGAAACAAAATTCAAAAAATAAAATTATCTTAACTTAATAAAAATTATATTTACTATTAATAAATAATTTATTTTTATGTTAAGAGCCCTAAGGACGTCTAATGAGATTCCTTAAACGGCTATCTTGATCGGATCTTTTCTCTATATTTTTCTAAATATCAATCTCATTTCGTTGGCGTATCGTTATGAACCCATGAATAAACAAAGATATTAAATATTACAAATAATTCAGTTCAGTAACGAAAGAAGTTAGTCAGTGCATTATATATTGATTAATTGCGAGCGTCCTTAAACGATCTAAAATAAAACATTTCGTTTATAATAAAAGTATTTATTTAATTAATTGGATTAAAATAATAAGACAGAATTAACATTTTTGAAAAAGATATTTAAATAATTATATTAACAAGTTACGAATTAGGTGACTTTTAATAAGGCATTTTTATATATTACTGAATACTTATAATATTCGAGTTAATTGGTCCGAGAACATACGAAGCCAAACCACGGGGTACATATACTTGTGGTCGATGACTCCGTAAGAATATTTTGTCACTTCTTCTTAGAGCGCTCTATTATTTTATTCTGAAACAAACATATTTCATTAGAAATATATATTTCCATACACATGGAAATATACATATAAATCATTTTTTATTTTTTTTATTCAAATAAATGCTGCCCTTATTATAAGATCAAAATCTTGTGTTACAAGGCGTTTAACAAACAGATCGCACAAAGACAAACACCCAGCTCCGAAATAACTATTTGTAAGCCATACAGATATTTGCTTCGTGTGGAAATCGAACCCACGACCTGCGACGCCGCAGCCAATGTCTTCGCAACACAGCTAACCGGTTAATAAATATGGAATAAGATAGGTGCAAGTTTATATTTTGTCATTAAACATAAATACCTTATACTATTTTGTTCCTATATACTGTCCTTTAATATAAAATATGAATTTATTTTTTTAATAATTTTAAGTGACAAACAAAATAATATGAATTTTATATAGTCTATTAGTCATTGCGTAACTTACACACGCCCTAATTTTAAACTCAATTGGTCCATAGTTTCAAAGTAAATTGGCCATGACAGTTGGACAGACAGAAAACCAAGGAATCGTTTGTCTATGTCCATTTTCCTTTTAAGGTAAGGAAGCTAAAAAAATTTATCGTTATAATTGACAACCTTAAAATATATTACTCATAAATGTTTCTCAGTTTTAGTATTGTAGAAAAAATTAAATTTAAAAATTAACTTAAATAATTTATTAGATAACTATATAAGCACGAAAAACCGAGTGCGCTTAATTTTTTTTATTTTTAATTTTCTTTAAATATTTGTAGTATTTTGGAATAGTATATATATTGTGGAATAGTATAGATAGGTCAAATATATGTATGTATTTCAAAATCATTTTGAGCATTTTCTAAAGCTGAACTTGTAAAATCGCTGATTTTGCTTCCTTCTTATAAGCACCTTAATCTTTGAATCTATTTGTGCTACAGTTATAGAGCGCTATAATCATGACTTGTAGCCAGTTTACTTAGAAATACAAACCATTTTAAATATGTCTAATATGTATGACTTGTTACCATATCACACAAAGACGGATGAAGGAATTTGAATAAAATTTGACACACAAATAGTTTGTTAGCTGAATCAATATACAGAAGTGAATTTGAACAAATTAAGGAAATAGAAGATATAATATACATATAGAATAATAAAAAAGCCGTGGTAGCTGAGTGTCCGAGCGCTCGCCTCCTATTCTGTTTACTTGAGGGGAACCTGACATTGATCCCACGAACCAATAAAATTGTTAATTTCCTATTTGAAATTTTAAGTGTTGCCTTACCACGTGCATTACGAAGGAAAACATCGTGAGGAAACCTGCATATCTAAGAAATAATTTTTCTGGGATATATAAAGCCCGCCAATCCCCGCTAGGGCCGCGTGGTGGACTATGCCCTATACCATCTGTCTAGAGGAGGCCTTTGCCCAGCAGTGGGACAATAAAAAATAGGCTGTTACTTTATTTTTTTTTAAATCAGGCGGATGAAATTGCGGGAAACAGCAAGCATGCCATAAACAGGATATTTAGGGCTTTTTCCATATTTATTTTAGTCTTGTTTGGTGCATTTTAATAATTTAGAAGGAATATTTTGATTGAATGTTAATTTACCTTAGCCAAGTTAAGACCAATCTCACTGAGTCGCTTGTGCTGGTATGTCAATGGTTCGTGCAGTTTTGCGTCACCGCGCTTGTAAAAATCACTGTAATCTAGCCTGAACGCCAACGTTTGTAGCGACACTTCAGCATGCAATGCTAGTTTCAGTATTAAAGTCGTCACATGACCCCTGAAAACAAAATCATCATTCAAAAAGTCAATATTGTCAGTAAACATTTTTTTGACATTTCTCAGTTCATTATTCAAATATTATTTTCCCATGTTTCAGACACGTTATAAATAATTTATAATTGCTATATGGAATTTAGGCATTTTTAAATTATTACTTCGTAACTAATAGCCAAACAAATTCAATTAAACATGTACTATAATTATTCTGAACGCATTATAGTGTATGTCACAAACCTGTATGTGCGAGTCCAGACATTTAAATCAGCTCTTCTGCTTGCTAAAAATTGTAGAAATATTTTTCTTTTTTCCTTGTCATGCGCTTCATCTACTGCTGTGAATGCATACTCCCCTAAAAAAGAATATCACAAATTTATATTCTCATTTATTCAACTTTTACTTAGACTTTGAAGAAATTGAACTTTTTTATACATACAATAACTAATCTATCATATACTATCCAATATCATTAGTAATAACTTTAATTGATCAATGGACTATTTTAATTGTAAAATTATATTAATAACTACTAATTTGTGCTGTTACAAAAATATCTGTGTTTTATACTTAAGGCGGGGTTCTCCTAAAAATGTAATTTTGTAAACGGTTTTATTTTGAAGTACTACATTATAAAAATGTTAAAAAATTACCACTTATATTTTAGATCTTTTCTTAGCTCCGTCGGAAATCCGTTACATAATTGGATAAACTTTATCAGATAGAAAAAAATGCCAAACATACCTCTATTCGTCATCTTAAAACCAATATTATTTAAAATGTACGAAATTTAACAAATAGAAAAACAAACTAAAATAAGCGTCTGTGATGGTGTGAGCGATGTCGGTAATAATATTGTCAATAATATATAACACGATTGTTTTTTTTTCAAAATCAACGATTTTAAGGCACCATTCGCTCCCGCTCCGTTCCGACCGCACCGCGGCGCCGTGATCACTGTCCTAGTCATTCCGGTGCGTTTGAGGATGGTTCTTTCTTTCACACACGGATTGGCAGCATTAGCATTGTGCGTTTGGAGAACCTCGCCTTAACTGCGCTGTGTATGAAATTTTTTAATGCTAAAGATTAGACATACCTCTGGCAAGTCTTTCAGCTTTTAATTGTTCGATGCCGTCTCGTCGATCTACCTCCGCCCGTATACCCGTGTGAAGTGTCGTCTCGAAGCTACGTAGAGCAAGTGTTTCATTCAAAACATTGCCCAGATACGATTGAAGCTCCTAAAAATTATTTAACGTTATTATTAAATGAAGGCTTCTTGAAATTATAACTTTGTTGTATCTTATGTTGGCGATGCACATATTAACTGTTAGGATGTTATGGGTGATTATGAGTGATGGATGGTAATTAATAATAAATGAAATATGTGTTTTCTGTTTCAAAAATGCGCATGTCAAAAACGAAATTTGCTGTCAAATTAATTTTTTATCTAATTATTATGGTAATGAATAGCTAAATATAGTTATCAAATACTAATAATGTCGTCTTTCTCTTTTTTTTTAAAGCTTGATGGGTCCTTAATATTTTATTCCCACAGCGCTGAAAGAAGTTTCGTTAAAAAAATATTTTAGACCTTATCTACATCAAAAACCGGCCAAGAGCGTGTCGGACACGTACATGAAAAGGTTCCATAGCCATCCGATGGCTTGACACAATAAATACCGACGAATTTCATTTTGCGGTTGACTCCATACATTTTGTTTAGACGACTGTAAGTACATAAGTTTGTCGAGTTATATAAAAATAACTATGTATGATACAGTGTCCGCTATGTTTTCCTTTTGCTTTCCTTGAAAGTAATTACTTAAAGTTATATAGCACATTTTCAGAATTATTGCAATAATATTTCAAAAGTTGAGGAGGGGAGACACTTTCTAATTTTAACTTTGTATTAAGATATCTTGAGATTGGTAGATTTGATCTACATGGTGTCAAGGGAGTTTTTGTTGCATTTTAAGAGACCCAACAATATCCCACACCGGAACTTCAATATACGAGATGTATATTGAAGTTCCGGTGTGGGATATTGTATTAGTCTACCAATTTTCGTGACAATCGGTGCATAACAGTATAGACGGTGTAGTACGCGCCCGGACGGACAGACATGGCGAAACTATAAGGGTTCCTAGCGGACTACCGAATGCCAAAAACAGACAATACCTGGGTCGTGTGGTGTATCATCGCGTGAATAGAGTGCCTCTCCAAGGCGTTGTGGTGCAGCCTCAGTAGGGAGTCTAGATGGTGTCCACTGCCGGCCGCCGCTAGGAGTTCCGCCCACGCGGGCTCTGCGCCCACGCAGCTCGCCTCTTGCAGTGCCCCGCAGAGACGAAGTGCTTCAGCGCGGAGGCAGGATACGCGGCGCATTAGGCTCCATACCTCTGTTTAGAGTGATATTTTGGTTAGATTTTTGAATATTGATATCCAAAAAAAAAAATTATGCACTGTCTCTACCACAAAGACTGTCCTTAATTTAATATGGTGACCTTATTTTTTGCAAATTCTATCTTACATGAAGGACATAGAGTTGGTATTACAAAGCAACATCCAACAGGGGAAAAATTACGATTGACCTTTTATTAATTAGAATGAGTGCACAGTTTGACATTGCTCCGCAGACGATTTTGAAATGCTTGTTTATTAATATTTTTATATAATTTAAACTATATCTGTCTTCCTAATGTGTAACGAGATGCCATGTTGCGTCATTGCTTCAAAACTCGTAAACATATGGACCGATTTGAATGCGGTTTCTTATGTTAAAAATGTAGAATGTTATATTATTAGGCAAGGAAAAGCCAGGAAAAGTAAGTACAAAAACACTTACTTTTCCGTCAATACATTTTTTGCAATTATTATAGTTTGGGCTTTAGTTAGAATATTGAGAGTTTATTATAGTTTTAATAGAAATCTGTAGAGTATGGCAGTATTATGTTTTTTTTTAATGGAAAGGAAGACAAACGAGCAGACGGTTCACCTGATGGTAAGCGATCCCGTCGCCCATAGACAAACGCAACATGGGGAGAGTTGCGAGTGCGTTGTCTAGGAGATCGGATATAATAGATTTATTGATATAATAGGTTTTAGAAATAGGACATATTTCTGTTTTGGAATAATATTTGCTATGTTCGAGCAATTTCAATAGTTAGGTATTTCTGGCATTTTGTACACAGCACATGCCTTATCGATACTGTACTGATCTGTGGCGTCAATCATTGGCCGCGGGAATTTCGTCGGTTATTCCTAATGGTTTTAGTGGCGCGACCACAAACTGTGATTTTACGATTTGTAAACAATTTCTGTATACATTTGTATCTACGTGTCTACGGCCAAAGAAAAGGAGTCCATTATTTTTTTGGTATATGCCTATAGTGGTTGATATTTCGTTAAGTGTCGATCAAAATTTTCATATTAATTCTCGTGGTGAAGGTTCGAAATCTAACCTTGACTACGAGCATTAATCTGCCAGGCCCGATGTCAAGAATGGCGATAAAATCACAGATATAATCGAAGATGTCGTCCACCACAATGCTTTTTCGTCGTCATTTTCTGCCATGCACGACAACCTTGCGGAATCAATTGTCGTCAACGGTATTTCCGGACCGATAAGACTTAGGGACCGTCAAAAACAAGCTTACTCCTCTGCTGTTGCGAGAGTGGGCGGCGGAGTTCGCTTACCATCAGGTGACCCGTTTGCCTCCTCCATTAAAAAAAATGTTAGTAGTTCTAAAACGTTCGTACAAAGCTGAATTTAAAAAAGAAGTTTGATATTATTTCTAAGACTTACGCGAATATTTCGGGTAGGTCACCCGTGGCCATGAACGCTGTAAAGGGTTCGAAACGTCGGATGATAAAATTCAGAAATAAACCGCGATAAAATCCGTTAAGTTGTTTAATTTAAGAAGTTTGTTTTTAGTTTAAGATGTTAGGATACCACATCAATTAAGACCAAAAAACATGATGGACCAAATCTCTATATGCGGCCACCATCCGCATATAGAGATTTGGTCCATCATGTTTTTTGGTCTAGAGTCTCTACTAGAAAAGAATCATTTATTGTTAGTCACTTATTTGTGGCTAAACACTTAATTTGGGTCTTTATTGTCAACAACTGGACCGTTTGAAGCTGGCGATTGACCAGACACTGCCAGAATTGGCCAATAGAAGGTGTCGTTTCGTCAAGAATCATCCACACGTTTCATCAGCTGGAAAGGATAGTGAAGAAACTTGGTACGGTATGCCATTTTTATATGGCACACCGTACCAAGTTGCATCAAGTGCAAACATTGTTTATTTTTTGGAGACTAGACTTGTCTTATTAACTTCTACGGAAGTTTCTTTCTTGAAAAAACTGGGTTGCTGAGATATTTAATAAAATGGGAAAATCATTGTTCTATTGCATTCAAAATCTCCATTATAGATTGTGTATAAGTCGTGTATATAAAATAAAATTCATACTTTTATACTTTAAATTTAATTCACAGTTCAAAAATCGAATCCATGAAGTGTTGTAGTAAGAAATTATGGAAATAATTACTATATAATTTCGATATTGATGCATGACAATTTTTGGTACCACTTTTGGGCATTGTCCTTCGAGAAAGATCATGCTTACAGGATCTAGATTAACCCCCATCAAAGATTTTTAGAAAATTCAAAAATACCAGGCGTTTGAGAACGCAGTGAGTAACTTATGTTCGCTATGAAGAAATAGGGCGACGTCACTCCGCCGACGGAAGCTCCGCGGTTTAGTCGGAAGTCGAATTGTTTATACAACGAACCGAGCGATTCGCACGAACGGCACAATGGGGCACGCCTCGTGTCACGAACTCGCCAACGTTGCCATTAAGACCATCGAATTGGATACGTAAGCAAAATGTCATTTCAAAACGCAACAAATGAAATATATTTACTTATTTTCCAATAGTTTTAACATCACTGAAGTGATAAATGCACAGTGTCTCCCAAACCGGGCCTGTAGGCACCTTGAAGCGAATGCTCTATGGATAAAACTTTGCTACTCGTTTGGTTTGAATGATTGTATAGTAGACAAGTTCTACACTTACGTGTAAAACTTGTTTATACATTCGAGTTGACCTCTGTAATATTTGAACATACAAAAACATATATTTATAAGCGCAAAAGAGAGTCGTGCTTCCACTCTTTATCAGATATTTTTTATTTCGGTTATGTTGTTAGAGAATAAGTGACTTACACCAAAACAGCCTTCATCCATAAAATGTCACTGTTTCCAAAGGTAATAAAACTAACATTTGGACAGTAAACCAGTATTACTCAGGCCAGACACGAATATATTAGATATAACATATGATGCCGGAAAATTAAATGGTGATATACATCGTAAACAACTGTTCTTTTACACACGAGTAAGCAGAAAGGAGGTTCAGTCTATTATTCAGATTTCTTCAGCTATAGTTTCCCACAACATGTGAATTGCGTGTTGATTCGTGACTCTACTGGCGTAGAGACTTCAGCTCGTGGAAACAGACTTTCCACGGATTCGATTCGCCATGATGAAGCTCTACACAGGGAAAACTTTAGAGCGCAACATCGCGTCACACATAAGACATAAAGCGTGTTAATTGCCTTGCTTAGCCTGAATAGGTCACTGCTTAGAAGATTCCTCGTTGTAGTAAATTATAGAATTTGGTAACTTAGGAGATTATTCAACTCTTAGAAATTACAATAACAGGATTTAAACATTTATAAAGTCGGCATAAAATAAAGTACGCATGACTTTT